>JAJIBD010001113.1:0-83325 GCA_021461705.1 Cryptotis parvus | reverse complement strand
AAACATACAATTACAAAGGTGTTCATAATTGGTTCTTGGTAATACAGTATTCCAGCACCCATCCCTCCACCAGTGCCCCATTTCCACCACCAATGTACCCCTCCCCCTCCCACCCCCAGGCTGCCTTAATAGCAGGTACCCCAGTTTCCTCTCTTTCTCTCTCTCTCTCTCTCTCTGTCTCTGCATCTCTCTCCCTCTTATTTTACACATTGTGGCTAGCCCTGCAGATATTTAGAGTTTATCACTTAAGTCTCTTTGTGTATATTCAGTGGTGAGTTTTAATCTGCCATTACCATTTCCCATATTTAGTAAAACACTGGTATCTATTTATATCCTATTAATGAATGCAGTCATTCTATATCTGTCCTTTTCCTTCTGACTAATTTCACTCAGCATGATAGTCTCCATGTCCATCCATTTTGCAGGTAAATTTCATAATTTCATCCTTTCTGACAGCGCGCATAGTATTCCATAGTGTAGATGAACCACAGTTTCTTTTTAGCCAGTCCTCTGTTCTCGGGCATTTAGGTTGTTTCAGATTCTAGCTATAGTGAATAGCGCAGAGATGAATAAAGAGTACAGATAGTGTTTCTGCTATGTGTTTTTCGGTCTCTAGGGTATATTCCCAGGAGTGCTATTGCTGGATCAAATGGGAGCTCAATATCTAGCTTTCGGAGGAATGCCCATATTGTTTTCCAAAAGGGCTGGACCAGTCGGCACTCCCACCAGCAGTGGATGAGAGTCCCTTTTTCCCCCACATCCACGCCAGCACCGGTTGTTCTTGCTGTTTTGGATGTGTGCCAGTCTCTGTGGGGTGAGATGGTACCTCATTGTTGTTTTGATTTGCATCTCCCTGATGATTAAAGATGAAGAGCACTTTTTCATATGCCTTTTGGCCATTCGAATTTCTTCTTTTTTTGGAAGCTTCTGTTCATTTCTTCTCCCCCATTTTTTTGATGGGGTTGGCTGTTTTCTTCTTGTGGAGTGCTACCAGTGCCTGATATATCCTGGATATTAACCCCCTTGTCAGATGGGTATTGGGTGAATATCCTTTCCCACTCTGTGGATTGTCTTTGTATCTTGGTCACCGTTTCTTTTGAGGTGCAGAAGCTTTTCAATTTTATATAATCCCATTTGTTTATCTTTGCTTCCATTTGCTTGGTCAGTGGTGTGTCGTCTTTAAAGATACTTTTTGTTTCGATGTCGTAGAGCGTTTCTCCTATGTTTTCTTCGATGTACCTTATAGATTCATGTCTGATGTCGAGATCTAGAATCCATTTTGATCTGACTTTTGTGCATGGCGTTAGAAGGAGGTCTAAGTTCATTTTTTACACGTAGCTGCCCAGTTTTCCCAGCACCATTTGTTGAAGAGGCTTTCTTTGCTCCACTTAATATTTTTTGCTCCTTTATCGAAGATTAAGTGGTTGTATATTTGTGAGAGTGCGTTTCAGGATACTCAGTTCTATTCCATAGGTCTACGGGTCTGTCTCTATACCAATACCACACTGTCTTAATTACAACTGCTCTGTAGTAGAGCTTGAGGTTGGGGGAAAGTGATACCTCCCATCTTCTTTTTCCCAAGGATTGCTTTAGCTATTCGTGGGGGTTTATTATTCCATACAAATTTCAGGAGTGTTTGTTCAATTTCTTTGAAGAACATCATGGGTATCTTTATAGGGACCGCATTGAATCTGTATAAAGCTCTAGGGGGTATTACCATTTTGATAATGTTAATCCTTCCAATCCATGAGCAGGGAATGTGTCTCCATTTCCTCAGGTCTTCTTTTATTTCCTGAAGTAACGTTTTGTAGTTTTCTTTGTAGAGATCCTTTACATTCTTTGTCAAACTGATTCCTAGGTATTTGATTTTCTGTGGTGCAATTGTGAATGGGATAGTTTCTTTAATGTCCCTTTCTTCTCTTTTCGCTGTTTGCATATAGGAAGGCCATTGACTTTTTGGGTATTGATTTTGTACCCTGCTACTCTACTATAGGAATGTATTATTTCTAGGAGCCTCTTGGTAGAGAGTTTTGGGTTTTCAGGTATAATATCATGTCATCTGCAAATAGTGATAACTTGGCTTCTTCCCTTCCTATCTGGATGCCCTTAATGTCTTTTTCTTCCCTGATTGCTATGGCAAGTACTTCCAGTACTATATTGAATAGAAGTGGTGAGAGCGGGCAGCCTTGTCTTGTCCCTGATCTTAAGGGGAAGGCTTTCAGTTTTTCCCCCATTGAGAATGATGCTCGCTGTGGGCTTGTAGTAGATGGCCTGGATTATCTTGAGGAAGGTTCCTTCAATCCCCATTTTACGGAGAGCTTTCATCATGAGCGGGTTGTTGAATCTTGTCAAATGCCTTCTCTGCATCTATTGATATGATCATATGGTTTTTATTTTTTCTTTTTTGTTGATATGATGTATTATGTTGATTGACTTGCGGATGTTGAACCATCCTTGCATTCCCGGGATGAATCCCACTTGGTCATGGTGTACAATCTTTTTGATGACTCTTTGGATTCTATTTGCTAGTATTTTGTTGAAGATCTTAGCATCTGTATTCATCAGGGAGATTGGTCTGTAGTTTTCCTTTTTTTGTGACATCTTTGTCTGCTTTGGGTATCAGGGTGATATGTGCCTCGTAAAAGCTATTTGGGAGTATTTCTGTTTCTTCAATTTGCGGAAGAGCTTAAAAAAGAATTGGAGGTAGGTCCTCTTTAAAGGTTTTGTAGAATTCACTGGTGAATCCATCTGGACCTGGGCTTTTTGTGTTTGGGGAGACTTTTGATTACCGATTCTATTTCCTCGATGGAGATAGGTTTGTTGAGGTATTCCAAATCTTCTTGTTGCAGACTTGGGAAGCTATAGGAATTCAGGAATTTGTCCATTTCTTCTAGGTTCTCTTGTTTCGTGGCGTACAGGCTCTCATAGTAATCTCTGATGATCTTTTGAATTTCTGTGTTTTCTGTTGTGATGTCCCGTTTTCATTTCTGATTCTATTTATTTGGGTTCTCTCTTTTCCTTTTCTTACAAGTCTTGCAAGTGGTTTGTCAATCTTGTTTATTTTTTCAAAGAACCAGCTTTTGGTTTCGTTGATCTTCTGGATTGTTTTTTGACATTCCATCTCATTGATTTCTGCTCTAAGTTTTATTATTTCTTTCTTTCTGCTTGGGTTGGGCTCCTTTTGTTGATCACTCTCTAAGATCTTAAGTTGTGAAGTCAGACTGTTTATGATGGCCTTTTCTTCTTTTCTGATGAATGCCTGAAGAGCTATGAACTTGCCTCTTAACACTGCTTTTGCTGTATCCCACAAGTTCTGGTAATTCGTGTCTTCAGTCTCATTTGTTTCAAGGAATCTTTGGATTTCCTCTTTGATTTCTTTTATGACTTGCTGGTTGTTCAGCAGTGAGCTGTTTAGTTTCCAGGTACTTGGTATTGGTCTCCGTTTTTGTGTACAATTGACTTCTATTTTCAGTGCATCATGGTCTGAAAAAATAGTTGGCACAATTTCTATCTTCTTGATTTTATGGAGGTATGATTTATGGCTCAGCATGTGATCTATTTTGGGGTATGTTCCATGTGCACTGGAGAAGAAAGTGTATTCAGCTTTTTTGGGGATGAAATGTCCTGTATATGTCTACCAGCCCTCTTTCTTCCATCTCTTCTTTTTAGGGCCAGTATTTCCTTGGTAAGTTTCAATCTTGTTGATCTATCCAGGGTTGATAGAGCAGTGTTGAAGTCTCCAACTACAATTGTGTTGCTGTCAATGTCTTCTTTGAAGTCTATTAGTAGTTGTTTTAGGTATTTTGCTGGCCCCTCGTTGGGTGCATATATGTTTAATAGCGTGATTTCTTCCTGATATATGCATCCCTTGACTATTAAGAAGTGACCTTCACTGTCCCTTCTGACCTTCTTCAGCCTGAAGTCTATGTTGTCAGATACCAGTATGGCTACCCCAGCCTTTTTGGATGGGTTGTTTGAGTGAAGGATTGTTTTCCAGCCTTTTATTTTGAGCCTGTCTTTGCTCCGATTGTTCAGGTGTGTTTCTTGAAGGCAGCAGAATGTCGGATTCAATTTTGTGATCCATTTTGCCACTCTGTGTCTCTTAACTGGTGCATTTAGACCGTTGACATTGAGAGATATTATTGTCATGGGATTTTTGTGCCATCTTTCTGTATAGGTTGGTTGTTCTTTTGGGTTATGTCTCGTCTTATAGTAGATCATTCAGTCCTTCTTTTAAGGTTGGTTTTGATTTTACAAAGTTCCTAAGCTGTTGTTTATCCAAGAAGTTGTATATCTGTCCTTCAAATCTGAGTGAGAGTTTAGCTGGATAAAGAATTCTTGCTGAGGCATTCATTTCATTAAGTTTTTTTTACTATATCCCACCACTGTCTTCGGGCTTGGAGGGTGTCTTCTGAAGTCTGCTGAAAGTCGAATGGATGCTCCTTTGTATACAATTTCCTTCTTTGATCTTGCTGCCTGAAGAATTCTGTCTCTGTCTATGGCATCCATTACTTTGACTAGGATGTGTCTTGGGGTCTTTCTATTGGGGTCTCTTCTTGCTGGTACGCGTCGGGCTTCTTGGATCTGGATGCCTTCATCCTTTAACTCAGGGAACTTTTCAGCCAGGATGTTTTTAACTGTTTTAATTTCCTTGGGGTTACTTTCCTGTCCCTCTGGGACTCCGATGATTCTTATGTTGTTCCGCCTGGCTTCATCCCATTGTTCTCTGTTCCGTTGCTGATCCATTTTCCGATCTTTTTTCCATCTTATGTAGTTCTCTGAGTGCTTTCTGCAGCTCATCTTCAGTCTCACTGATTCTCTCTTCCGCTGCTGTCATCCTACTGTTGAGAGCCCCGATTGTGTTTTTCATTTCATCTACTGAGTTTTTAAGCGATAATATTTCTCTTTGCATGGTTCTCATTTCTGCTCTCATTTCCTCCCGTAGTTTATTGACTGCCCTTTCAACTGCTTCGTTTATGTTCTCCTGTATTTTATTGGACATCTGCTCAATTTTTTTCGTTGAGCTCCTTAAACATCCTACCAATTTCCTCTCTAATTTCATTGTCAGAGTGATCATGCACATCTGTATTCTTTTTTTGATTCTTCACGGTCAATTCCTTCATCTGTTCTTCGAGCTGGGGATCTGCGTTGTTTTCCCATGGTGTTGCGGTGTTCAGGGATAGATTCCTCTAGTGTACTGTTTCTTTTTTCTTGAGGGTATTACCTTCCCTTGGTGTTGAATTTCCTAGTTTTAGTATTAATAAGCGGCCGCGTGGCCGCCCCCCACCCAGCCGCACACCCCAGGGACTCTACCTGAGATGCACACAGGCGGGGTGAGAGTTCAAAATGACGGTTTACTTCCGGTTCCGCTCGGACTTCTGGGGGTTGTAGTTCCACCTTCTGCCGAGACCTGGGGCTCTACCACAGCCCCAGGCGCCCGCCCGGCCAGCCGCACCCCCAGGGACTCTACCTGAGATGCACACAGGCCGGGGTGAGAGTTCAAAATGATGGTTTACTTCCGGTTCCGCTCGGACTTCTGGGGGTTGTAGTTCCACCTTCTGCCGAGACCTGGGGCTCTACCACAGCCCCAGGCGCCCGCCCGACCAGCCGCACACCCCAGGGACTCTACCTGAGATGCACACAGGCGGGGTGAGAGTTCAAAATGACGGTTTACTTCTGGTTCTCGGTTTCATGACTTTCTAGAGGAAAAGATATTAAATCTCTTTCTTCACCTATAAAGGGCAGTGAGAAGACCAGGTGCCAGGAAGAAATCTCTCAACAGAACTCAGACACACTCAAAGTCTCAGATTCTAGTCTCCAGATATGGGAGGGTAAGAGTTACTTAAAGTTACCATCATTCAAACTTGGTGAGGCATGTGAGCAAACTTTCCTCCAAACATGTCTTTTGTTTTTGCTCATTTATTTATAGCTAATATTTTAACTTCAAAAAGCATCTACTGAATGCATTTTAAACCTATTTTTCTGAACAAGTACTGATAATGCCATGCCATATTACACAATACTTCTGTCTTCTAAATTAATTACCCTGGGGCTGCAGAAACAAACCATAAACTGTCAACATTAAAACAACAGAAATATATTACCATCTACTTCTGGCGACCAGACTGAAGTAAAGACTTTGACACAGTTACTTTTTCCTGAGTTTCTCAGTCTGGTCTTCTCCTTGTCTCTTCTAGGACTTGTAATGACACGGGTATTACTTGAATTCTTCCTGCATCACCTCGGTCTCTGCCTTCATGTTTTCAAAGCCTTCTTCATACTGCATATGTATGTTTACAAATGATCTCTGCCTCTCTCTCTTATAAGCATATTTTGTGAAAATAATCAACTTAAATGGCCTAAGAGTAAATGCCTTCTCACATTAACTCTGTTGTTTATAAAAGATAACAGTTAACTCTTGGATCATGTACAATAATATTCACATTTTCTGAGAATTAGAATGAATTTTGGGGTGGGTAAATTAAAGAAAAAAAGTATTATTAGTTTGCCAATGTCCCCCATCTGGTCCCCAACAATTCATATCATGGGCAGCAGAGCTTCCTATCATAGTGTCCCCAAATTTCACCAATTCATGTTCAGAATTTTATCAAAATATTATTATGGAAGTCTCAAATCTCATCAGATCACTTGTATCACTTGTATCACTTGTCTTCCCATTGCTCATTGATTTGCTTGAGCGGGCACCAGCAACATCTCCATATGTCCTGTCACATGCTAGTGTAGCCCAAGGGCATCTGCTCGCTCCAGGAACACGAAGAGCCTCAAATCATTCCATCAGGTCATGGGAATGAGGTCTATAATTGTTACTAGTATTTGGCATATAAAATACGACATGGGTATCTTTCCAGGCTCTGCCATGAGGGTAGGATACTCTTGTAGTTGCCCCTCACCTCGTGCATTTATTGATGAACCAGCCCAAGTATGTCTGATCCAGAGACTCATCAGATATCCAGTATGTGTAAACTAAATATAGTCTGTGTCCATTCTAGAGTAAAATTTCTCTATGGACCTTAAATAAAACATCTCCATCTGCTTTTAGAATATAGTGGTGGCATAGTCTACCACTTAGAGAAATTCCCAATACAAAGTGGGAAAAATGCGAATTTGTGGTCTTAGAATAGTAGCAAAATTGGAGGCCTGGATGTGACTGTGTGCTGTAGCACATGCCCTGCACAGATGAGACCCTGGGTTTGATTTTGCTGCACAACATGGTCCCATGAACTTGACTGGAAGAAGCACCAACCTGAGAGTAACCCCTGAGATCAGCCAGGCGTGAATCCAAAACAAAAAACAAGCAAACAGAATACATAGTTATGAGCTTTGCCTGGCTCCACTAGCCATCATATCGTTTCTGTTATTTTCCATTGCATGCCTTTCTAACACAGGACCCATGTCTTGACATCTTCCTGACTTCAAGATTATTAAGACTTTGATGTAAATCAGAGGCCCCAAAAGCAGTGCAGGTATTTTTGGTGATAGATTCCATTTTTTCCCTCTGCTTATTTTCCTCCATTGTTATACAATGGAGGAAAGTTAAACAGTTTCTCTTGAAAGTCAACCAGAAACTTAGGATTGTGCCTAAAAATGAGAGTCCTTCATGATGCCTGCACCAGTCACACTAGCTTCTCTGGCTTTGAAAATACTGTGCTTTATTTCTGGAGATTTGACTGTTTCTAGTGTTTTTAGCTTCATTTGTTTTGCATGGAACTGGCAATATTCTACATACACAATGTTTCTCCTATCAAAACTGTGTCAAAGGGTATTTTAAAACTATTAAAGTGACAACTAAAACAACCAGAGAAAAACATACTGATATTAGCTCAACATACATACTTGTACCTTTACAAATGACACAGCTGAACTGTCTGACAGATCAGTAAAACTGTTCCTTTTTCTGTATGTAGGAAACATCTTATATCAAAACTTCCTCATCTGTTTAGTAACTCTTAGATTGTTTAGGTATAAGCTGTAATATATGGCCCCATTTTCAATTTGTTAAAATGCAAATTATGTATCTCTTAGATTTAAGGTGATGTGAATTTTCTATATAATGATCTTTTGCAGTAACATTTTAATAGCTACATTTTGTTTTATTGTCTGAATATATACAACAGTCTCTTGTAATTGAATTCTCATCCTGCTCCAATATTTCACTAATTGGAATTTACAGTAAATATCTCTCTACTGGCAAAGAGTTCAAATATTTAACAGTTATTCCAGAAAGTATCTTAATGGGAAATAAGAACATAGTCTAGATTTATATGCAAATGTAAATGCCAAGTTTCACTTCAGTGTGTTTTCTTCACCATTATTTTGACTGGGCAGCAGTCTTTGAATAAAATAAGAGGGCAACTCGTGTCATTTTAGTCACTAACACTTATCTGAACATTTCTTCCTTAAATTACGTTCTGTACTAAAAAGCTGTGAGGTAGAGGGTTTCACCATGTTATTGTGGGAAAAGAAAGATCAAAGAGAAAGGCCCAGAGCTGGGGAAATTCTCAGGCTTGCTGCTAGGACAGCTTCCTTGGAATCATGAGGGGACGAGCGTGTTGAAAGACTGAAGACTGACAAGAATGATGGAGGACTGTGGGAGCCGACTTTGCCTGCTTACATGCCATGGGGATGTCTGACAGCTCCCATAATCTGACACACCTGTAGGGCAAGCTGAGCAAACACCAGAAGGATGCTCAAGAGTTAGGAGAGTTCTATGGGGAAATATAGGACTGCTGTAACCCCTGAAGCTCAGAGATTTGTACCCAGAGCTATGGGAGGTGTAGCCTGCTACAGGCTATATGGACAGGTCTCTCCTCCTGTCCCCACACCCCCAAACCATAGCCCTTGGTTGGAACCTACAGCATTAAATATTTAGTAGATGAAGTCAGGCTTCTTGATTTATATCCTATTTCTGCTGGTCAACAGATCAATAAGCATGCCCCCTCCCTCCTTTCTAGTGTGCTCTCAGTGGTCTCTGTCTCTGTTTGCTTCCTCGTGTATTTGTAATCAAGTTGGATTAATGCAAATTCAGTAGAGACCTGGATGAAAATAAATTAGACAAAGCTCTTTCAGTAAAAGTCTGAGATTTCAGGGGCATTTTCCTAATCTACAGAACTGCAAGTGGTGATCAGACCTCCTTGAGTCTTCCTGTTCGAATTACACCTATTTCTTCTCATGGAATGCGTGCTAGAGTAGTTACTGAACAGGATGGGTCGGGTCCTGTGACACCTAAAGCTGACCTGGGTTGCAGACTGGATCCGTAGGTGTGAGAAGTGCTTTGTATGATGAGTGGTGAGTGTAATTCGGGGTGGGGTGGAGTGTGGCAAGGCATGATGTGGTGAGGTACTGGGGTGTGTGTGTATGAGAGAGTGAGTTAGAGATAGAGAGAGGGGTGAGAGAGAGGGGGGAAAAACAGAGAGGGAGAGAAAGACAGAGACAGAGAGACAAAAGGAGAGAGAGAGAGAGAGAGACAGAGAGTCAGAGAGAGAAGGAGAGAGACAGGGAGAGGAAAAGAGGCAGAGAGAGAGAGAGAGCTACAGGGGAGAGACAGAGAGGGAGAGAGACAGAGAGACAGAGAGGAAAAGAGGCATAGAGAGAGAGAGGGGGGGAGAGAGGGAGAGCGACAGGGGGAGAGACAGAGAGGGAGAGAGACAGAGGGGGAGAGACAGAGAGAAGAGCGACAGAGAGGGAGAGATAGGAAGAGACAGAGAGAGAGAGGGAGAGGAGAGACAGAGAGAGGGAGAAGAGAGGGGAGAGAGAGACAGAAATAGGGGAGAGACAGACAGAGAGAGTGGGAGTGAGACAGAGAGAGAAAGAGAGAGGGAGAGAGTGAGATCTGACCTTCATTGCCCAGAAGGGTACTCAGTTAGCTTTGCACAGGTTTCAAGAGCAAAAAGGAGCCAATAGTTTCCTGATAACAGCCTAAAATAGGCCTGTCTTTTGAAATGTTGCTCAATGTTGTGAAAGCACAAATCTGTTTTCTGACCTGCTATAACCACTGGGTCGCTCATCCACAATGTTGCTATCTAGGTTTTCTCTGAATCTGTTTCAGAATGCTTTCTTTGCATGTACTGTTACATTTTTTGAAGCTGAATTGCATTGAATTTTTTGTTTGTCTTAAAACTAAATTTAGAACAGTGTCTCAGTTCTTAATGGTGTCTGCAACCATTCCCAAATTAGAAGCTTTTCAAACTTCAGAGCAATGTGTTGTTTTCTTGCCTTTGCTCCCCACCTCCTCACTGAGTTAGCGTAATGACTAATATTTGGACAGGGCTTTATAGTTTACAAAATAATTTCAAACCCGTCATCTCCTGAGAGAGGGTATTAGTTGAAATTCTTTTACAGTGCAGAGACTGGGGGTTTGAAGACATAACTGGTGTGTCAAAGACTACACAGCTATGACTAGCAGGGTTAAGTCTGAGCTGGTTCCATGGCCCCAAGCTTCAGTCCCTTTATATTACTCCGTGCTATCACCCTAGCGTCTGTTCATGGCATTTCACACAAAAAGTTGTAGATAAATAGCAATTAGGTATTCATATTTACTAAGGGAATAAATGCCAGTGTCAAGAATGATGCTCAGACTATACAGTGGTTAAAACTTGGGATTTTCTGTGCATTTGTTCCTATTAGCAAGAAACCAACACACAAAATTAATGGCTAGTTCTTTAAAAAAAGTTTTGTGATGAGGAGCCATGTAGTGCTAGGGAGAGAGTCCAGAACCTTGCACATGTAAGGTGTGTGCTCTAACACGTAGTTGTATTCCCAGACCCAAAACTTTTGCTTTAAAAATATCACTAGCTTACATTTCTTGAGTACTTATAACATCCCATGCTCTAATAAGTACTTTCCAAATAGTGTCCCAAATTAATTGTCATAAGAAACTTATGAATGAAATACTAGCAGCTCAGATAGCTTTAACAGCACACTGTAGGAAGTATGATTACAACAGGAATAATTTTTCAAAATTCTGAAATCTGATGTTAGATAAATAGTGTAGTACACCCCATGTACTATTCCATTATGTAGATATACCAAAGTTTCTTTATCCAGTCATCAGTTCTCGGGCACTCTGGTTGTTTCCAGATTCTGGCTATTGTGAATAGTGCTGCTATGAACATAAAGGTGCAAATGGTGCTGCTGTGTGTTTTGGGCTTCCCCGGTATAATGGCTGGGTCAAACGGAAACTCAATTTCTAGTCTTTGGAGGAATGTCCATATTGTTTTCCAAAAAAGGTTGTGATACCTAAGTGGGTATTTTTTCAAGCACGTTTGTCTTAACAAGTATCTTTACCCAAGGTTTTGTTTCTGTCATTTCTTGGTTCTTAGGACTTACTTGACAAAATTTTGGCCTACAATGATTTAGTAAAATATTTGGCTAAACCTCATTATACTTCTGGAAGGGAAAGTTTTATTGTAACTTATATAATGTATTTCTGTATGGATATGGCCAAGAACAAAATTTCTAAGTTCAATGTCAAATTTGATGCCATAGTAATAAAACAAATGCAAAATGCCTTTAATTGGAACAGACGTTTTATGATCTGAATATTTCTGTAAACTCAGTCCATACAGCGATATACCCCAAATTGGAATGCATTAAGAGACATAAAACTGTAAATTGGACATGTGGCTAAGCTTTATTGATACTGTAAAATATTATGGTGAGATTTTGTCAATGCCCTCATTTTGGTGCACCATTAAACTGAAAAACCAGGGAGAGTTTTGTATGGTACTGAGATCATTAGAAGTCGAACCTATTTGGATTCACAGCACTCACTACAGACAATTACAGTTTTAAACTTTTAGCAGATGGCCAGAATTAAGTCCTGGTGAGCTTTTCCACAGCAGTGGAGCCCACATGCTGTAAGATCTTACATTGGCAAGGATTTAGCTTCACCTGAAAATAAACTGGTGGATGGAAACTGCTAAATCTGAAAGTGTGGCAGAAGCTGCAACAGAACAGCTGCCTCGTTGTTAGTATCTTGGGCTTCTGCATGGGACTAAGACAATGGTCAGTTTGGTGATAACCCGCGATTGAATGGGATTTGGGGAGGAGGTAGAAAGGAGATTAACGAAGCTCTGGTATTGGCTGTTTACTTTGTATTAATAAAATAAAAGATTCTTTAGTGGAGGGGATTGCATTTATAAATGTAGTGTTTGTACTCTGCTGACAGAACAATAGTCTGTCATGAACCTATACTGAGAAGAAAAGTAGGAAAGAAGAGAATAAAGACCAATCTCTGGGATATGCATTACTAACTCTATTGGGAGACAGTCTTGCAGAATACCCGAATATCTGTTAACAGGCAGTATCCATCAGACCTTCCTTCACATATCCTTAGATCTACCTTCTGCCAACAATGCGTGAAAATTATTCTATGGTGATAGTCACACCTCAAGTATTTGCTATGTCTGGGATGGTATAATTTCTTTACATAAGCTATATTTTCAGATCGCCACAATGCACTACATGAGAATACTGTTTTTATACATCATATTTATAGATCATTTTAGCTTCGCAGAAGTATAGATATAGCCTTATTAGCCCACCCTTACATAACCTGACCGATTGCTGACAGCATCCCCACCCCCTACAGAGCAGCTACATTTGTTATTGATGCCAGTGGGTCCCAGGTGATTGATGTGAAACCTAAAGGAGAGAGGGCAGCCCTGCAAAGGGACCTGTCACTGTCTCCAGACCAACTCTGCCACCCTGGGACCGGCTGGGACGCCTAGGACTGATAACATCTGAGGTGAGCTCCTGCACAACAGAGACCTCAGTCCTGCAGCCCACATCAAGCCACACCTGATGTCCACTTGATCTGTGTGGCGTGGGAGTTAATCCCCACCACCCAGTTTCTCAGGGAGCCATGGATTCAGGCTGAAGTGAAGAATTGTTCTTTGCAGGAAAGGGAAGTCATTCCTACACCTTATACAGGCCTTTTGGGTCCTACCTTTCTCACATAAAATATTTCAGGAAAAGGTTGAGCAGTGAATTAAAAAACAGATTTTATTTGGAAGTTTTGAAGAAGGGGAGGGAGTGATAGAAAGAAGAGAGAGCATCGCGCACGAGAAAGGTTGAGAGTCCAGGACACATCTTAGCGTTTAATCATGAAGCTGTGACGAAGCTTCTCCAAAAGGGAGATGCAGAGGACACCTGCTCAGGCATCACACGTACAGGAAAGTAACACTCGGACACAACAGCACAAGGCCCGGGGAGATGCAGGAAGTAACACTCGGATCCAACACACGAGGCCGGGGAACATGTGCAGATGGTTTGGCTTCCTTTGTTGGAGTTTGCCTTCAGAGGGTTCCTTCAGCTTGCCTTGGTCTGGAGCTTTCAATCAGATCCTGTCATAAGGGAAGGAATTGGAAGTTTCCAGGGAATCTCCTCCAGGGCCTTACTGCGTCTTTGTCCTGCTGAAGTTTGTCTTGTCTGTAGGGGGCCGTGCCTTCTGAGGGTCTGCACTGGCACCAGGTGAAGGTCTTACTAGGCCTAGATTCCTGTGCTCACAGAGGGAGCTTTAGCAGCCTTGGAGTTATTGATCTTATTCCTCCCAAGAATTCCATTGCCATGACGTCCTCCCCTGTCTACCTGCCTGCCTCTTTACACTGTTGAAGAGCCACTTACCTGTCATTACCATGCGCAGTCCATAAAGTAGTTCACCACTGATATGGATTTTAGAATATGAATAAATATGTAATACTACATTTCTACCATTGTTAGAATTTTTCACATTTTATACCTAAAAATTTAAAGCAAAAATCAATCACATGATTAATAAATTGTTGAACTATACTGAAAAATCTGTTTGCCGGATAAAGTCCATAAGAAATTTTTTATGTTATTTCTAGAAGACAGTCTTAAGAAACTTGGTCCTGGAATTAGTAGAATCTGATTTTTTTACCAGCAAGATCCAGAGGCCATCACACGAGACGACTGTATGGGCACCCTTGCCTCCCTTTATGTAGATTATTCCTTGAATGTTTGTCATCCAGATGGTTTGGCTCCACTATGCTCTTAACCATTAAAGTAAGCTACGTCTTGATACTCTTATTAATTTAAATAGCTTCTAACGTTTAAAAGCCATTTCCATCTAATACTGTTTGACTGGCTTTACAATGTGTAAGAGCAACTATTCCCATATTGCACACCCAGGGTGTAGGCCAAGAGAGGTTTCCAGTGGCTTGCTAAGAGTACAGGGAGGTTGCCGGTCAATATGAGAACTCATGAACACGTTCTGCTGTTGAACTGAAGGGCCTTCGGAGCCATTAATCCTTGGCTCCGATTTCCACAAATAAAGCTGATACGGATGCTTCTTTGGCCATCTTGAGGATGGCCTCAGAGGTGATTGACAGGCTCCATGCATCTGCCTTTTCCCATCCCAGGTGAAAAGGCCAGTCACATGGAGATATTATTGGACCCAATTAACTTGTGAAGGGCAGGAATGTCTCTAACAAAGTAACAAAGTGAGTCTTGCAAGGTTAGAGAGTGGGAGGCAGGCCGTAAAGTCAAGGCCAGAAAGCGAGTCAGTGAGAAGAGCTAGACTGAGTTCTCACAAAGCACGTCCCACCCACTTGTACACAGGCAGGAGATTTTGCTAATTGTTTTATTGATATCTCAGGGAAATGTTTATGGGTCTGTAAAAGTTATTGATTGCTACAAAGATTAAGAAACATGAATCTAGGGAGTCATCTCCACAAGAAATTTCCCTGTGATATTTTCTAGACCTCATCATTAGTAAATGTTGGTCTAGTCATTATTCACCAAGTCCAGAGTATAAAGGAACATGAAGTAGCAGTGGTCTGTGATCTTTTTTTTTATCAATTTACAAATTTGTTTGCATCTGTCATAGACTTATTTGATGTGTCTTTTGGGACAAGCTAAAGGATAATGATTTTTGCTTTAAGACGATAGCAACTTTTCATTTGCTATCTACATAAACTGGATATGTGGTAAAACCTCAATGGTTACTCAGATATCAGAAAATCAAAGCAATGACTGCAACATTTTTATGAGTGAGAGTCCCATGGAGCTTGTGAATCTGGAGCCAGCATATCAACAACATGAACCATTTGTTTCGAGGCCACTGTGTAGGCCATCCCAACAGCCACAAAGGTCACCCTTAAACAGTACTGAAATATTGAGAATCGAAAATGATTTATGAATGGTTCTCTTTTAAAATGGCCTTCTGTTCATCCATCCACTTACTCAAATACGGTTCCTGGGGCTCTTTTCTATTAAATCAAGAAAATGATGCAAAGAGGAGAAAGAAAGATATACTCAAAGCTAGTTGCCTTCTTTTTTTTATCATATTTCTGTCACTTTGATTCTTCTCATTTATTCCTTATATTTGTTTTCCATTCATCTTTCTCTGCTTGGTTATAAGCTACTATTAAAAGCTCTGTAGTGGTTGCCACCTGTATGCCCTTCTCACTTTTGCTATATTCGGTATTTTATTTCTCTTCCTTACCATCATTTTCTTTACCATCATTTTCAAGGATTTGAGTTTATACATGGTTTTAAACAATCATTCCAGCAATATTCTGTTTCTGAATAAGTCTGTAAAATCTTAAATTTGACGCGAGTTTGAGTCAAGTGAAAGCATGTTCAAGCAAGGTATTAAATCCCTCTACGCTTCCCCCAAACTACAGAGAAATAGCTTAGGTCAGCTAGAGAAGCTGTGGCAAAGGTGAAAAATAATAGTGCGAAGAGCTCCTGGTTATATCAAATTTTGCTTTTTTTATTACTTTGGACTTAACAATAAATTCCAGGAGCTATGGCTTTTTAATATATTTCCTTGGTCTCTGGAACTCTGGCATTTGTCATATGATATTCCAGTAGACGGTCTGGAGACCTCCTGCCCCACAGCAGCTGAACTTCTCAATGGGCTGCCATGGAGCAAGAAAGGAAAGGAAAGAAGGCGCTAGAAGCAATGACTCTCCTACATATGTATCTGTGTGTTTCTATATGCAGAGGAAAAGAGACCTCAGTAAGCAGTGAAGAAGAGTTGAGGATTGGGCAGTGGGAAGAAATGCACAGGACAATTCACTGAGCCTCCACTCTAACCCCACGTACCCTAATGTAGTGCCTTAATTAAGCTTGCAATTAATTGTCCTATGCAGTGCTATAATGACAACTTTTTAAAGAAATAAGAAAATCTGGGCATGGAATGATCACGGAACTTGCCAATCATAAATTTTTAAGTATTTTGATGTAACGGAGTTATTACTAAGGATAAAGCTGGGGCAATTAATAACACTTATTGGTAAAGATTAGTATTTCACAGGTATTATCTCATTTAGAGTAACTTCCTACGATTTATCATCACAATGATTTCATTTTATTGATGAGCTTAAAGTGTAAAATAAGTTAACCAGTCAGAGTTAATGGGTCAAAGCTCCAGATTTTAATATAGACCCTCTGGCTTTAAGTCCCACACTAACAACTTCTTCAGATCCACATGCATTTCACTATGTCATTACAAAACACCTTCTTTTGTAATTTGAAATGAAAATTTCCATGGCAAAAACATAAATATTTTAGTTCCACCTTTAAGAAAATAACAGCTCTTAGGCTGAAGAGTACAATGGGGTAGGATTCTTGACTTATCGGGCCTCTGAGGCCCACCGGGAGTTATTCCTAAGCAGAGGTAGCCCTGAAGGCGGAATACATGGCCCAAAAAGGTTACAGTGCTTTAATAAAATTTAAATAATAATAAATAGAAAATATGGTTTATGCAAGATATAAATGGCTGAGAGTTGGTCCACAAAACTGAGTTGGAGGTGGTAGAGTGTGTTGTTTGGGAGGGAACTCCATGGAAGGAAGGAGGTACACTGATGATGGGTGTGTTGTTGGGAGGGAAGGAGGTACTCTGTTTTGGGTGTGGTGTTGGGAGGGAACTCTGGAGGGAAGGAGGTATTTTGATGATGGGTGTGGTTTGGGAGGGAAGGAGGTACCTGATGATGGGCTTGGTTTGGAGGGAACAGGGGTTTGATGGGGTGTGGTTGGGGGGAAGGAGGTCCGTGATGGCGTGGTTTGGAGGGAACTCCTGGGGGAGGGGGGGTATTTGATGGGGGTGGTTTGGGAGGGAACTCCTGGAGGGAGGAGGTCTCTTGGATGGCTGGGAGGGAACTCTGGAGGGAAGGAGGTATTTTGATGATGGGTGTGGTTTGGGAGGGAAGGAGGTACTCTGATGATGGGCTTGTGGTTTTGGGATGGGAACTCCATGGAGGGAAGGAGGTATTCTGATGATGGGTGTGGCGTTAGGAGAAAACTCTGTGGAGGTAAGGAGGTACTCTGATGATGGGTGTGGAGTTGAGATGATGTGTGCATGGAAACATCATTAGCACTGTTGTAAATCATGGTACCTTCATAAAGATAAGCTCTTTTATTAAAAAAAATCTTATAGTTGTGCCATCTTCACCTCGAGGTGTTGCAGTTGTAGCTGTAGTAACTGGAAGCAATGGCAGGTGGCAGACAGGAAATAGGCTTGTCTACACCCCCCAGGTCTCTGCTCTGTGGGCCCTGGATGGTGGATGGTCTGACATAGGAAAAGATTGAGCACTCTTTGATGAACCCAGAGTCATGGCAGAGCCTCACAAGCTACCGTAGTGTATTCATTATGTCAAAAACAGAAACAATAGAGATGAACTGGACAAGGGACAGATCAGATGCACAGCTGCACTGTCCGGCCCATGGGCCCATGGAGTCTCTGAGGAATCGGTTAGTCCCCGGTCAAGACCAATGTAGCTCCTAGGGCAAAGCAGTCATGGTGGGGGGGAAGCTATGCTGACCGGAATTGGAGCAAGCAGGGATTTGAGCTCCTCCCTCTCTCCATGCCGGTGGGCATGGCTATGGGTTCTCAGCTTCTGCAACCAGATGAACCGGACAAGGGGCAGACCAAACACACAGCTGTGGCAGTGTGCAGCTACGCAAGAGGCTTAGATAACAAAGTAGGCTAGGATCAGGTCTTTCCCAGGATCTTTCACATCTGTACACCATAATGATCATTGTAGTTTTAACAAACTGGGGAGGTTGCTGGGGAATGAGGAAATATAATGTCACACTAGAACTCACTAATGAATATATACATAGATAATTGCATCATAAACCACAAGGCAAGTAACAAGGTTTAGGAGAAGAGAGAAATACAGAGACAGAAATAGAGATAGAAAGATGAGAGACTCAGGCGCATGGGGGGAGAGCTGCCCTCTGGCTCTCCACTAGCTCAGCTGACCATAAGGCTCCCAGGAGGCAAGATGAGTTTTGGGTGTTGGCCCATCACTTCTGTACAGCCTCAGAAGCAGCCAATGAGACTCACTCACCATAATAGCCGCCATTATCACGGTCTGGAACCCACAGCTCATCAGAATCCATGCAAGAGAGACAATTATCTCAAGACCAGCTCAGAGCAGTCAAGTTCCGAGCCCAGGTAGGCGGCTCTTGGAGGCAGAAGTCACCGGGCATTCTTGGAGATGGAGATTGGGCCCATTCCCCTCTTTGACCTGTCCCGGAGGCCTGGAGGTCCTGCCCACAAACTGCCTCAGGGCTCTGGGCCATGATGCAGACTCAGAAGCATGGGGGAGAGCTGCCATTCGGCTCTCCCCTAGCTCAAGCTGACCATGAGGCTCGCAGGAGGCAAAACAGGTTTTGAGGTGTTGGCCCATCACCTCTGTAGGGCCTTGGAAGCAGCAGATGAGACTTGCTCACCATAATAGCTGCCATTTTGTGGTCTGGACCTGGTACATCAAACTAGTGGAACCAAACATGTTCTAGAATATACTATAATCTACAATGTATAAGAAAGGGAAGCAAGAAGGGAAAAGAAAGAAAAAGAGAGATAAAGAACCTGCCATGAAGGCAGGCTGGGATAAGGAGGAGGGAGGTGGGAACATTGATGATCGGAGATGTGCAGGGGTGGAGGGATAGGTGTTGAAACACTGTAGAACCAAAATTCAAACATGAACATCTTGCAATTGTATATCTAATGGTGGTATAATAAAATATTAAAAACTCATAGTTTTTAATATTTTAATATTATTAAAAAAAAAAAAAAAAAAAAAAATAAAAAAAAAAAATTATTAATTTTTTAATATTTTAAAACTTTAATAAAATTATATAAAATTATTTAATCAAAACTCAGCAGAGCCTTGTAAGAAGAGAGAGGAACCCCCATACTATGAGGGCCACCATTTTCCACATCCGGACTCCCCAGCCCATCAGAGCTCCACCCCCGCAGAAGAGCTGATCTTTCCCCGTCTCCATGCGGTTCATCAATAAATGCACTAGATGAGAGGTGACTACAAGAGTATCCCACCAGCACGGCAGAGCCTGGCAAGCTACCCCTTGTTGTATTTGATATGCCAAATACCAGTAACAATTATAGACCTCATTCGCATGATCTGATGGAATGGAATGGTTTGAGGCTCTTTGTGTTCCTGGAGCGAGTTGATGCCCTTGGGCTACACTAGCATGTGACAGAATGTATGGAGATATTTATGGTGCCCGCTCAAGCAAATCGATGAACAACGGGAAGACAAGCGATACAAGTGAGTGAAAACTTATTATATTTTGGATATGCCAAAAACCTGTAACAATATTGGACCTCAATTCCATGACCTGAAGAATGGTTTTTAGGCTCTTCCTGTCCCTGGAGCAATCAGATCCCTTGGGCTACACTTGCTTGTGACAGGACTTTCGGAGCTGTTACTGGTGCCACTCGAGCAAATTGGTGAACAACAGAAAGACAGTGATACAGTGATACAGTGACAGAGAAATAGTACAGCAGGTAGCATGTTTGCCTTGCAAATGGCAGAGCCAGGGTCAATTGTCATCCCCCAAGCACTGCCAAAACCAGTCCCTGAGCATAGAACCAGGAGTAATCTCTGAGCATCACTGGGTGTGACCTCCTCCCAAAAATAAATCATTTTAATTGAAGTACCATGATTTACAGAAGTAATAAATCTAATGTTTTTGCATACAGTGTTATATAACAACCTACCATGCAAGTGTCACAATTTGAGCAATAAATAAATGTGTAAGTAAATAATAAAACTCAAGATTATTTTTTAAAAGATATGAATAGCTTTCCTGAAAAGGTTATGTCGAAAGATAAATTAATGTGCCTGAAATCTGTTTACAAGCTTGTCTTCAGTACAGTATATAGGTCTCCTGCCTTTTTGGGGGATTCAAGGTAGTGGGAAACATGGGATCAAAGTAGTCCTAAAATTGCAAGGTTATCATCCCTTTAATGCTACTATCCAGGCAGAATTAGTTGCTTGCTATTTGCCTCAGCCATTGAATTCAAAAGATTGGATGAATTCAACTGAAATAAGTACCGGATGTTATAATTCCAAACTAAGTAAAACCAGTGATCTAATTCTAATGAATCCCTTTTAGAATATTAATGCTATGAATGGCACCACATATCTTTGATATTCTTTTAAAACAATGCAGATACATAAAATATAGGTAATACATTTATCAATACATAAATTTCAATAATTATCCTTTATCCCATTTAAATCTTTAGACTTTCTTATCACAGTGTTATGTTTGAATATATGGAAATCTATAGATTTACAGAAATGTGTGTCAGGCATTGTGCTAAGAACATGCATTTTTTATTAAGGTAAATATGAAATCTCCTTTAGGAAGGTGAAGAAACAGTGGTCTAATGAGATTAGTTAATTTTTCTGTCTGACAACTGGAAGGGCTCGGCTTCAAATCTAAGTCTTTCTGACTACACAGCTTGAGCTCTTACTCTGTTTTTATTGTCTTTAAAGTAGATCAAATTATCCTATTCCAAGACGTGAATTAGTTTATCATGACCAGTATAGAAGGGCTATGTTTTGGATAGTATCTTATAGTTTTAAAGTAATTCAGATCAATTTCCTGACTGGATTTAATTATCTTTTTGAATTCTCACATAGACAGGGCTGTCTTTCTTTCTCTTTTTATAAAGATGCTAATAACTATGCAAGGCCCACTCTTAAGACCAAATCCCTACCCAGAGATCTGACTTCCTAATGCCATCTCATTAGAATTTGCATATATGAATTTCAGAATGGTGCAAGAATTTAGTTCGTAGCAGAAGAGATCCAGTAGTAGGTGACTTCAGCTTAGCTTGAGGAAGAAGCTTCAAGAGCCATCGGTGGCAAGAGTTGAAAGTCAATCTAATACAGCATTGTAATTTCTGTCTTAAGCTAGAAGCAAATACACGGCAAGAATTTTGGAAAGCAATTTTAATTTTTTTTTTTTTGCTTTTTTGGGTCACACCCAGCAATACTCAGGGGTTTCTCCTGGCTCTGCACTCAGGAATTACTCCTGGCGGTGTTCGGGGACCATATGGGATGCCAGGGGTCAAACCCAGGCGGACACAGGCCAGCCGCGCGCTAGGCAAACGCCCTACCCACTGAGCTATCACTCCAGTCCCGCAATTTTAAATTTAGAGTGACTAATTTAATTAGTTGCTCACTACAGACTGTGAACCTGATAGATTTATGATTGCATGTCCTCAAATATTGCAATCTCTTGAATTGAGATCCCATAGTTCCTAATTTCAGTAAGGTCCCAATAGGAAGGGAGGATGAGGAAAGCACTTTATAATGATTGTATCATCAGCTTTCATCTTTGCATTTGAGTTCTAGTGGGACTTAGAGAGGGTTTTAGATAACCCTCAATGTATGTATCGCAATTCACAATGTGTAAGAGAAGGAAGAGAGAAAGAGATAGAGAAAGAAAGAGAAAGAGAAAAGAGATAAAGAACTCTTCATAGAGGCAGGCTACGGGAGAGGGGAGAGAATTGGGGACATTGGTCGAGGGAAATGGGCACTGGTGGAAGGATTGGTGCTGAAACAGTGTATGACCAAAACCTGGACATGAACATCTTTGTAATTGTATGTCTCACGGTAGTATAATAAAATATTAAAAAATAAATAACCCTTGAAGTTATTTACAATAATCAAAAAGTGAAAGTAATACAAAAGTCAACCCAAACTCAATGGTTAAACAAAATATAAATGCAATAAGGTATTATTAGCCTTAAAAATCAGTGGTGTTGTTATATACTGAAATATGGATGAATTATAGGCATTATGTAAATTAAAATAAGTTAATAACTAAGGTACCAACATTGCATACTTTCATTTACATGGGCATCTTAGGTAATCAGACTCAAAAACTGTAAATTTGCAGTTGTCAGAAGCTAGGGTGAGTGGCTACTCAGAGAATATAGAGTTTCATCTTTGCAAGATAAAAAAGTTCTTTATTTTTTTAATCTATCAGTGTGGACAGTGTACTACTAAATCATCCACCTAAAAGTAGTTATGATGAGGCTTATAAGACAATTTAGGATGCCGAAGATTGAACCTGGGTTGGCTGCATGTAAGGCCAATGCCCTACCCACTGTACTATCACTCCAACCCCTTAAGTGATATTTTTTAGTTATGATGAAGCTCATAAGACAACATAGGATGCCGAAGATTGAACCTGGGTTGGCCGCATGTAAGGCCAATAAATGCCCTACCCACTGTACTATCACTCCAACCCCTTAAGTGATATTTTCTTAAAGAAGTTGCCAATGAAGACTTTATTCTCCCTTATATGTCTCCAGTCTCAAATATGCCTTGATATTTATATAGAACACATGTACATGGGTAGTCAAACACAAAAAAATAGCTTAGTACTCTTCTGATGGCTAGCACTATAATTCAAACCTCTGGAAAAGAGATTGCAATTAGTAACAGTTCTTCACCTTTCAGAACAGCTAGAATTTCACAGAAAAGAAATGCTTTTACCTCTGTTTGACTTGTTTTCATACATTCCATTGTGGAACCGAGTGTTGTCTGTATTTGATACTGAGAAACAATTTTCTCTGAACTCCATGTATTCTGAAGCCTTGTTTTTTTTTTTTTTTTTGTGGCATGCATCAACTTTCTGTGTTTCCCTTGATAATGCATGGGACGCATTGCATAAGTATTAAGGCAGTATTTTAAGCAGCTGTTTCTTTAGCCATATTTCAGTTCATGATATGTAATTTCAGTCAGTATTCCATTTTTGATTCCCTTCTTGCTGTAGGCTATATTTATTTTTTCAATTGCTTACGCTATAATAGGAACAGAGTGTCAAAGGACTAATCGCCTAAATTCTAAAATGTATGCCATTAAATGGGGAGATGCTTTAAGTAAATTATTGGTCCAAGCTTTTTTTCTAAACAACTTTTATCTATAAATTTATACTTCACATACAGTTCTGTTCTAATTTACAGGATATCAATGTAGTGATGAAATGTTAAAATAATACCTATAAGATTAAAAATAATTAAATATATGGTCAAAGATGTTCATAAGTTCTCATAGCTTCCTCCGTGCAGAGAACGAATGAGTGGAGGAGGAGAGGAATCCGGAAACATTTGTTCTGCTACCAATATTTAAGGAACCCCTGGAAGGCTGCTAGTCCAATATTACTTCCTGTGCTTAGAAAACTATGGGTAATGGTTTGTGTTTCTTTTAGATACATATTTTCAAGAATCAGAATCTATGATTCTAGCCTGCACTATTATCTCCAATGTACTTTATATATATTATCTATCACAAATATATTGCTCATATATTATAAATAATTGCTCATATATTATATATTATATAATATAATATATTGCTCATATATTGCTCATATATTATATATCGCTTGTTGGTTTCACATCACTAGTCTATTAGTACCTTCTTACTACAGACTAGCATATAGTAGGAATTCAGCAAATAGCTGTGAAATGAAGGGATCAATGAGCATTAGTCAGCCTCTTTTATCATATCTGCATTGCATTTAAAGCAATTCTAGGGACCAGAGAAATAACAAAGGTGTTAAGGAACCTTTCTTGCAGGCACTTGAAACTGGTTAGATCTGTGACACTGCTGTACTTCAAGCATAGCCAAGAGTGATTCCTGTGTACAGAGCCAGGAGTAAGCTCTGACTACCACTGGGTGTGGCCTAAGCAACCTTCTGCCCAATAAAATAAATAAATAAGCAATTATATTGGAGACATTTAGAAAGTAACATTTTTTACTTGACTCAATATACGGTAAAGGCAACATATTCAATAGTTCCTCCAAGGGAATAAATTTTTGCAACACTGAAGATGGATTATACCTACAAGCATCCCTAATCTCATGTCAAAGTAAATTACATATTTTAATATACCAATCCTGAATATTCAGCGTTCTGTGTCCTTTACCTCTCTAGGAATGATATTGCATGCTGCCCTTGGACAGCAGTGAAAATACCTTATAATGAGATGTCTTTGACTTATTGGCGTTATGTTAACTATCATTATCCAAAATTATACTAAATTACTCTTTTGTAGATTTCTTTTAATGAATTAATGAATTATAGTATGATAAATAATTATTACTTTTATTAATTTGCAAATATATTGCAGTAGTTGATCAAAGAGAAAAATATGCCATTTTTTTCTTGATAAACAGTCTGAAAAGTAATAGGGAACACATAAGATTCCTTTATGCAAATATTCTGAAAAGTAAAATATTACCAAATTAAATAACCATAGACATGATTTCTTAATAGGAATGATTCATGCATATTTGATCATTGATTAATATCCAAAAATTCTGTTTCAAGCTAAACCGTCACTGGTTATATCACTAGATAATCAATTATGTTTCATACACTTGGTGAGCACTGTGCTGGGTCTCAATGTCTCTTTCCATTCACTGGTGAAGTTTTCAACTTTCCTTCCAATCTGTGAATTCCCTTCTTCCCTTCTTCCTTGGCTCTAGGTGTTATTGACTTAGGGATAAGCAAAATGAGCTAGGCTAAGGCAATGAAGTTAGAGCACATAGTTTGGAAAAACAAGCTTCCCTTGCTTCTATGAGAATGTTTTGGAATCGCTCCACATTATTTCTGTCATGAGTGAGGACTGCGTCAGTCTGTGGAGTTGTTGGTGGTCAGTTTATATTTACTCCCGTGATCTGACACCTAGAAGTAGAGTTGTAGAAATGAAAAGAAAGTGGGCATTGGGCATCAGCGCTCGGTCACTGAACAGAATCATTTACTGTGTCACTGGACCTGCTTTATTATAGCAGCATGGATTGGACTTTTTATGTTTCATGAAGCAAAAAAAAATTTAATTTCTGTCTTCAACAAATATCTACTAAGAGTCTAATAAGTGTAAAATTTGGAATTAAAAGATAATCAGTGCCCTTTATTGCCCTCAAAGAAGTCATATCTGGTATGAGAATAGGAATGTAAGTTTAATTTTAATTATAAAATGAATATTTTGTTTTTAAATGTATACTTGAAGTACCCACGAAGTTCTAGTACCACGAATACTCTTCAGTTGACCTCTCCACTTCCTTTCCTACCTCTTTTTTCCTTCCTTTCCAAAAACACCATATTTTTCACAGGCTAAAAGTTATTTTATTTATGTTTTCTTCATTTGTTTTCTTTAGTTATTTATATGACACATATGAGAGAAACCATCTGGTCATTGTCTTTCACCTTCTTATTTAACTTCACATATTTCTTTCAAATTCCAACCATGTAGCTTTGAAAAACTAGTAATATGTTTAAATTTCAAAGTTCAGATAAAGAACTTTATGAGAAATATGGAAATATCAATATATGTTTGCCAATAAATTCACTGCTGTTTTTAACCTGAATTCTCACCGACCATCAAATCTTTCCCCCACATCATAGATGTATATTTGACCAGCACCACATTCTGTTTGTGGTTAATTTTTTTTCCCCAAAAGAGATCAAAGAATACTTGGATTTAACTACAGCTGAGTTTTTCTGTGGAGCAAATTCATTTCCTTTGTTAAGTTTATAACTGTA
Source organism: Cryptotis parvus (assembly GCA_021461705.1). Classification (NCBI taxonomy): domain Eukaryota; kingdom Metazoa; phylum Chordata; class Mammalia; order Eulipotyphla; family Soricidae; genus Cryptotis; species Cryptotis parvus. The sequence continues at coordinate 57,456 of JAJIBD010001113.1, read as the reverse complement.
GAACTGCTTCCCCACTATTTTTACAAATGACAAACTGGTCACACATCCTAATCAATAATAAATGAATAGCTTTGAACTGCCTGTTTGTCAAAATTAACATTTATTATTTTGCATAAGTGTAAGCTATGGACTTACAATTATGAAATCTGATGCTAGATTTTAGCATATTATATTGAATGTAAAGGTATCTTTTAAATCCTTTTCCCAACTGGCAGATTTCTGAGAATAAAAAGGTGTTTAACAAAATGGATTAATGGGTTAGGTACATAGAAGTTCAAGGATCAGAGCATACTTCTGTACCCTATGCCAACCCCCACCCCCAGCTTGCACCCCTCCTCCAGCACTACGAGGTGTAACTTTGGAGGCCCCTATCAGGGCTGTACTGCTAGGCCAAGGTTTGGACTTCTAGCCAGATTTCCCAACTGTCAAGAGAAACCCTGGGCTCTCTTACCATACTTTGGTGACTTCCAAAAATGGAGTAGCTCATGGAGTTTGATTTAGAAGTTACTTGAAACAAATGCATTCTTACCAGAGAGATCATTCAAGGGTCAGAGCACCACGTGGGCCCTCTGGAGTATCAGGAATGACCCTGGAACCTGAGCTGGACATGGCCCCTGAGTATTACTAGCGTTGTTCCCCCAAAAGCCAAGCAGACAAAATACATGCATCCCATAGATGTAATGTGTCACACTAGCATTTAAACTAAAAGATGCTTCTTTCAGGCCAGGGGCGCGTCAGCAGCAGAGCTGTTGCTTTATGTATGTGAGGCCCTGAGATAAATCCTGGCACTGCAAAGATTTTCTTCTTCCACTTCTGTATTTTCATCTTCTTCAGTCTTCTTCTCCTATCCTTCTCTTTCCCTTAATGCTTCCTTTTCACTCCCCCATCTTATTCCTATCAAGTCCAGAAATCATTTGGAGCCACCGTGTTGACATTTTTGCCTTCTGTAATGAGCAGAGCATCTGCCAATGGCAGCATTGGGGCTTCGATAGAAAAAATAACTTCTGGATTATTCGTGGTGATAAAAGGGGACAGCATTGTGGGAGTGGCAGTTCTCTGCACTGCTGGAGCTGCAGCCAATATGATGAGGTTGGAAGGCTTTCTGACCCGTCAGGCCATCCCTGGAGGCTGAAATTCTACCATTAGCAATTTGATTCTTGGGTTAGGGCATTGCCCCTTATCAAAATGCAAATCCCTTGGTGCCAGAAATTGCCTTAAGCTGCTATCATTCATTAGCTTCATATGACTAATTCATATATTGGAATCTTTCCAGCAGAACTAGGCTAGAAGAATATTTTGAAAGAACCAGAGAGATTCACTTTGAGAGAAATTCAGGACTAGATGAGGTCACGGAACACATGGAGAGCAGTATGAAGCTCTCACAGAGGGACTAAAGATGTAGTTTTGAAGATTCTCAGAGAAATCTTTTGACGCATCCCTTACACCAAAATGTAGGCATTCTTTTAATAGAGAAACTACATCCACATGAGCAGTAGATGGACCTAGACCAGGGGTCATAATTTCCCACGTGATTTCATTTTTGATCGATTAGGAAAGAACCATGGAAGTGCGAAGCACAAAATAAAACTTATAGATCAAAATTATGGAGGGTCAAGTAAGGGAGAAGCAATATATAATATTTACTGCGTTTGCTGGATGTTTGGATGTTCTGATGAGTATTAAAGCTAGTCAGAAAAACTAGTTTCACTTAGTTCCACTCATAGTTAAATGTTCATTTTACCAATAAGAACTGGGTATATTGTATATGATCTTGTAAATTTAGTTACATTTCTAGCTCTTTTTTGTACAAGTTTTATTGCTGATATTCTGGAGAATACAATTAATAAGAGAAACAAAAGAACTCTTACCCCAAGAATCTGACAAAGTATTACATAAAGAAATACAACATTGAATACAGTGCTGTAAGAAAGACTATGATGAATGCTCTGTGAGAAGCACAGACAACACACCATATATTTTACCAAGAACATTAAGTCGTGTTCAACCCCTTCATTAGGCCTAGCCTGTTCGGCCATTGTTTGAAAGATTGGAAGTTGGGGGCTGGCCATGTGACTCGCTGCCAGAGTACTTGCCTTGCCCTTTGCTCACCTTCCAGCACTGAAGGGTCCCTTAGCATCACAAGGTGTGGCCCCAAACAGGAGGCAGGTTTATCCTTGGAGAACTGCCAGGTGTGCCAATATATATATATATACATACATATATATATTATATATTGGCATTTGGAGGTAGCAATTGCTTTCAGGCATATCATCAAAAGCAGGCCATCGGTTATCCACTGAGCTGAAAGTTGACCAGAAAATATGGGGAATTTACCATTGATGGAAATTCTCTGACACTACTTTCCAAATTGTCTCCAAAGAGCCAGAAACTTCAAGGAAGGAAAACAGTTAAAACATCTCAATTAATTGTCTGAAGCTATTGCTACTGTATCCTTCCTTGTCATAGCAGCATAGGACAGAAGCTATAAGATGCCAGAGGTAGGAATTAGAGCAGAGACTGGTGAGCTGAAGTAGCAGTTAGGCTCCAAAGCTAAGGGAAGCTTCAAAGTGGACCCCTTAAGAGGGACATTATCCAGAGTTTTCAAAGGATAAGATTCATAGACTAATCACTTGAAGGAGCCAGAGGCAGGTATTTTAGACAGGGTTTGAAGACAGAATTTTCCAAGTTAGTCATGTTATGCTTAACACTCTGCACTTGTGCCTCTGTTGAATGTAGTAGAGAAAGTATGAGGTATGGGTTGGTCAATCCCTGGACCACCAAAGTGTTGGTCCAGGGACTGAGCACACGTTGCCAACCCCAACGAGTCTTCTTTGATCTGCCACGTCTCCCTTTGTGTGCCCACACTGCTTGATGGTGACTCATAAGAATCATTCTTGCTGCCATGGCTTCTATGCCATATGTGTTTCTTAAACCACTACTACATGCCAGGGTCCAGGCTGTGTATATTCAGAGTCAAGTGGAGGTAACTGATGGTACAGAACCTAGAGTCTGATGGCAGATGTGACAAGAAAACAGTCGTCACACATAGCTACATTTTGAGGACTGGCTTCAACTTTTATATCGACATAACAGTTAGGCTTCCCTTATAATTCACATAAATTCTTATAAATGCCCTTTAATTAAGAACCTTCATATTGGCATCTTTATTTTATTAAGTTGACATTGAGACAGATGCCTCTAAGGGCTGATGAGCAGAAAATGAGTAGACCCCGTAAGGTAAAAATTAGGGAACTTATTTCTGAAGGTCACACCCAGTGATCCTTATGGACTATTACTGGCTTAATAGTGGGGTGGGGTTACCTCCGGACATTGCTTAGGGGAACCATGAGGTGCCGGGATCAAACTTGGGTCTCCTGAATGCAGACTGTGAACACTGATTTCTTGAGCTCTCTCCCCAACCATTCCTGGAATTTCTAGAATTCAGGATATGTTCTTTTGCACTTCCCTGTCCCATCCCCCATTCATCTGTTACTTTCACTCAAGGTCTGGGAATTCTACACCACTGGCAGTATTCGGCCTTCTCAATATAGAACTGTGTACCTCATGGGTCAACTGAGAATAAGTCATTGTCCTTGTATTCCCTAAGAGAAAAGCATTGATTTTGTTGTCAACATATGTAAGATTCTGTTCAACAAATTACATATTTTAATGACTAGTAAATGTCCTAAAATTTTGGATTATTCTCCCTGAGAAATCAACTGTTAGCCATTTATTGATTAGAATTTGAGGGCTCTGTGTCCAGATTAAATGCAGAATGGCATATCCTACGGTAAGTAACTCCTCTTCATTTGAAGTTTGAAGTTGTTATAAATATGTTCAACCAAATTTCTCTAAGGGTGGTGTCAGGATTGTGACATTTTATGCTAAGTTTGCAGCAAAAAGAATTCTTTAGCAATGTGTTGAAAGACAGCACGAGTTCACTTGAGTCTCTGATTATGTTTAATAGCTTTGCTGTCAGACGGTGAGTCATGATCTTTCTCTTCTACTTTACAGTTTGTATTTACACCTCCTTGTATTTGATAAAAGCAATGTAACAGGCTCTGCCCATTGACAGAGATGACTCCTTTATTTTAATCGGTGCCAGGAAAAAAATAAAACTTGATGAAACTTGATGCAATAAGGTGTAAAACCCCTTTTCGTTCAGCCATTTTAAATTTGATAGTTAACCCTTACAGAGTGACTACTTTGTAAAAATAATGCCAACATATCCAATCACTATGGCCTTTTCTTCCTATAAATTTTATTTTTCGCTAGTCTATTCAATTTAGCAGCAGGCAGTTAAGGGGGTGGAATCTTGTTTATCTGTAAACCTTGTCAACATGCTCATTTATAGGCCTGTCTTTGTAATATTGTGTTTGTTGGTAAATTAATGCAGACTTTCTCTCCCATCCAGTGAGGCTGTTTTTATCTAGCAGCAGGGTGTGGTCAGATAAACACTGCAAATAGAGTACCCAATAAGGAGGGTGACCCGTATTTCGGAGTCCTTTTGTACTATAATAATTGCTGGTAATTTATCCCAGGTTTGCCTCTTTCACGGCAATCAGATTTCAAGTAATTTCTTGTAAAAAATTGTTGTGTTTGGCTTTCTTTCCTGTATTTTTTCCATTAACTAATTTCTCTAGTCAGATGCCATTAATTTGAAAATAGACTCTTATTTTGGAGTGAAAGAATTTGCAGTTCAGTAAAGTTGGTAACTGGGTATTCTCCTTCAGGGTAGGATACTAGAGCCAAATAAGAGATGCAATAATGAGCAAGCATAAAGTAGAGTTTGGCAGTTTTTCTCCTACAATTATAGGGTTAGATAGTAAATAAAATAGCTTTTTGAATATGGTCTTTTCCGAGCTACACAGCCCTGCTAGTATAACTCACTGATAGAAAGTACAAGAAGAGAGATCCTAGAACTAGAGTATTTGCCTTGCAACAGGTTCCAGATTCAACTACTAGTATCACATGGTTCACGAAGGACCACCAGTTTTTTGCCCTTGTGGTCCCCAGGATTATGATGACAGAGCACTTCCAGCCCACACAGTTTAGTGTAATATCATAGAGTGCCCCCTGGGAACTGTGACAATAGCTTGTCCAAAAATACATAATAATAACAATCATTATACAGCATAGCAATGAGTAATTGCTATGTATATAGAGCATATATACAACATAGCCTATACAGCATATATACAGCATATATACAGCATAGCGATTGTGATTCTTTTCAAATAAAACTTTATGAAAAAAGTAAAGCATGAAGGATGTGATCTGTATACCGAAAATTATATTTTCTGGTATGATATATCAACCTGTTGGGGATTATATTTTGGTACATTAATAAGAAATAATGACAACATAGCTTTTCTCTACATCTCCCTACAAAAACGTTAGCATTTCTCTGGCTATAGAAAAGTTATTAAAAATGTGTGCTTGGGCCAGAGCAATAGTCCAGCAGGTAAGGTGCTTGCCTTGCTCACTGAAGACCAAGTTTTGATCATCAGCAACACATATGATTCCCCCAAGCACTGCCAGAAGTGACCCCCTTGAGTATAGAGCCAGGAGTAATTCCTGACAGCCACAGGAGGTACTAGAAAACAAGTGTTCAAAAAATAGCAGGTATTTTCAGATAATGTGTTTTCCAGGATGTTCAGAATGTGAAGTTGTATGTTTGGAAGTGAAAGAAGGGAGGAATCTGAGACAACATTTGGGTGCATTCAGGGTGCAGTAAATACGGCTAAAGGAGTCTGGGTGTCTGACAAGTTGGGACCGGGGACTGCTACTACCGTTATACACATTCCTAATAAGATCCTATTCGTGGACTTCAGGAAGAGGATTTTGAGGTATCAGGACATAGAGAGGTTGGAGAAATGTCAGTCTCAAGAATGTTGGACTGCTCAGAAGGCTCTATTTTGGACTACCAGAATAGAGAGAAGGAGCTGCTGAGAAGCATATAGAGGTTTAGAGAAAGCACCGAGTGGTTATTTAGCTGGTAATTTAGATAGCCCAGTTTCTCCCAAGCAGCCTATTCCTGAAAATAACAAGATTTAATTAAGGCACTGCTGGAGCGCGTTTCTGACCAGATCAGGTCTGATAGCATTGCTGAGGTTGGGAAAGGGATCATGCAGACCCAGGAATGAGGTCACTGCTGACCGAGTAGGGTGGCAAGCACTGTGCTCACAGGAGACAGAAATTGGTGAGGAGCCTAGAGCAACCCTTCCTTTCCAGTTCATTTCTATCTCCACAGGACAAGCAGGCACACATCTAACACTCCATTGTTCCATTAGTGTACAAACTACTGAAGGTCATTTGTCTGCCCTTTTTGACACGGAAAGAAATCTTGCATTGTAAAAAAGATTTTAAAAGATGCACTGCACATTTAACTTAGACACAAGCGTTTTCAAGATGAAAAGGAAACAAAGAAAGCATAATAGGCATTATGTGCAGTAGACATTTCAAATTAAGATGAGTTATTGTACTGGAGAAAATTTTAAATAAAGAGAACAATACCTTTAACCTCTATATATATTTAAGCACTCATAAAGCATTTCTACCTTTTATGGAAAGAATTTCAATCCACTTACAAATGAATAAAGAAAGAAAAATGTTGGTATTAATTACACAAAGGCTGTATAAATGTGAAGCGGATTGCATTTTATCCAGGAGGAGGCCCTGAGTCTGTATAGGGTTATGCTGTATTGACATTTGTGTAGGCTTATTGTAAATTTTCCAAAAAAGAAGGATTCTATTAGCTCTTTAATTCAGTGCACACTTTGCCATCAATAGAGAATAATAGCCACCCTTTAACTTTACAATTAGTGGTTTCTCTAGATAAGATTTGCCTGAGAGGAAAAGTGTGCTTCAGTACTAAGAAATTAACATCTCCTAGGTAAACAGAGCTTTAAAAAAGAAATGAAAAAGAAAAGCTCAGCTGAGAACTTTATAATACTTTGAAACAACGAGGCTGACATCTCAATCTCATGGTTTATAAACAACCGGAGTTGTAAAGTCGCTGTTTGACAGAAGCTGAATTTGAGCAGAAAAGGACAGAGACGCTTCCTAAGTGAGCTGAAGAGATGACAGAGGTTACCGCGAATAGCAGCTAGGTCCCTTAGGATTGATCTACATGTAAAGAACGGGGTCTGCTTAGGAGTCATGTGAAAATACCTACCGACCTACCTACAGATCTTGGGGGTGGTGTACACTAGACAACCCATCAGCACTGACAAAGTCCCCACAGTATATAGAGCACTTTCAAGAAAGGCAGTCTCCTGGAAACTCCAAAAAGAAATCAGCTCTGCACCACCTGAATTGAAAATAGAGCAATGTGAGTGACGAGCCTTTAAGGTAAAGGAAAAGGGAATAGTAACAGTCATTCCCATCTGTCCTGACTAAATGAATTCCCAGATCCAACCATGTCTGCTGCAACTGTTCTCAAGCACCGTCCTTCGCTCGGTGCTGCTGGTCTCAAGTCACACAGGGCGTGGAGAACCCTCATTTTCTGCAGGCGGATCCTGAGCATACAACCTGCCAACATGGGGCACCTTGGTTCTTGCTCTGAGATTAGAGTCCTGAATTGCTTGTTTAGTTCCCTATTTTTCATGCAGAACGAGGAGTTCATATGCTGAAAAAGCCCATGTGGAGCTCTGTCTTTTGCCTCTTTTCCAGAAGTCATTGTATTTCTACAGAAAGGGCGCCCTCTGTGCAGGTTTGAATGCATTCTGTCTTTCCAGTCTTCAGATAGACATGTGGGTTTCCTTGCCCTGTACTGGTTGTCATGCCAAATAGCTCAGTTTATACTTGATTTGATTACATAAAATTAGCTTATCAATAATGTTGGAAGAGACGTTTTGTTCATTAAAATGTCTTCCTCACAGAACCAGTGTGGGAGCTTTCAGAGAACTCCTCTGGTATCTAATCTGAGAGACAACTACAGCTGGAAACTTTAATCAGAAGCTCCATTATATTGGCACTCTGATAAACTAGGGTTTCCTAGTTTATTTTGCTTGCTTTATGCAATAGGTATAATGAAAATAAAATGAATATTTTGGAACAAAGGCAGTAAAGCATTATTATGGCTAAGAAGAATGATTTTTTGAACATCAATTGCTCACAGACCAAGTCTTTTTGTAAAAATCAAATAAATGATTAACATATTGGCAATGTAAATATTCTCTTATTGATTCTTGTATGGAAATCAGATTTCAGATAGAAGAATGCCTGACATAGTTTCTATAACAAGTATCAATAATGAATTTTTATCAAGTTCCCAACTTGCTTACGTTACATTTTCAAAAGTACCTTCATACTTAGATTTGTCACTATTTGGGGGGTTACTTTGCTTTCTAGCTTTTGTAGGGTAATGAAATTGCAGAGTGAAAGTTTCATGGGGCAGACAATCAGAACAAAGCCATAATGCTATAGTTCTCTTAGTCTGCATTACACTGTCTTGGAGAGTTTATTTAAAACACAAATTTCCAATGAGTTTATTTAAAACACAAATTATCTGGAGATTTGTGAAAACACAAATCTCCAGATAATTTGAGTCAGTGAAGCAAAAGTGCCTAGGAATTTGCATTCTCATGAAATACCTTGACTGTTGCTCTGTTCTTGGACCTTGATTATATTTTAAGAAAAACTACAATGAACTACATCCTTTTTGCAATGAACTAAATCCGTTTGTGTCAGGTGGCCTAGACATATGCAGGAAAACAGACAAAAGTTAAGAGGCTTAAAATAGCTGAAATCAGAGTTAAGATCAAGCCTTTGATTTGAAGTAGAGTGCCAAAAGGAAAGAAAAGGATTTAAAAGGAAAATATATATACATACATGCATACATACATACATACATACATACTTACTTACATACATACATATACATATATATATAGAGAGAGGGCGCTAAGTCACTCACCTTGCTCTCTTTTTCCTGACAAACCCCAGTTCACATCTTATAAGGGATCCCATGGCTAGTACTCTCCTCCCTCACACACACACACAGCCTTCAATACACCTACTAAGTTCAATTCTCTCTGTTTCTCAGATATAAAGTCAGGTTTTCATAGTCAACACTGCATTTCCAAAGAGCAGTGCTACATAAGACCAAATAAAGGAAGGCAATGACATCAGACATGGGGCAGAGCTGCTCCTTGCTCTCCCTGTGCCCAGCCACTCATGAGGCACCTGGGAGGCATGGTGGGTTCTAGCCCTGGCCTGCCACCCCAGCAGAGCCTCACAACATGCCAGACGACCCCCCACCCCGACTCCATGGGGGCCGCCATCTTCCATATCCGGACTTCCCTCTTGTCACAACTCCACCCAGCCAACCAGACTATCAGAGCCCAGCTTGTGTGGCCGCTAGCAGCCGTGCGTTTCATCAATAAATGCTTTATTCAGAGGTGACTACAAGAGTATGCCACCAGCACAGCAAGCCTGGCAAGCTGCTCGTGTAGTATTTGATATGCCAAATACCAGTAACATTTATATTAGGTCATTCCCATGACCTAATATAATGGTTTGAGGCTCTTTATGTTCCTGGAGCAAGTGGATGCCTTTGGGTTCTACTAGCATGAGACAGGTCATATGGAGATATTACTGGTGCCCGCTCTGGCAAATAGATGATTAACAGGAAGATAGTGATAGTGATAGTGATGACATCAGCATATAGTTTGCTCTACTAATTATTTTAAATCATTTGCATAGCATGCTTTTTCTACATCTTTTCCAGATATAGAAAAAGCAACATCTTCTACATCTCTTCTACATCTCTTCCATCTCTTTCAGAAGCTGGACTCAGCTTCATGAAAAGATCCATGCAGTATCTTCTGTTTTCTCTTTTAATGTGCATTTCTGTGTTTTAATAGTCAGTGTCACATGAATGTTTTGTGAGTTTAGAATGTAGGATGTAGATTTAGTCTATATTCCTGTGTAGACAGTTCCCAATTTCAAATAGAATATAGTCCAGTGGTTAGTTTGCAACTTGAGTTTTTAACATCCAAAGCATGGTTTCCTTTGAAACCCATTTTTCCTACTGACAATTTTTCAGACCAGTCCATAGAAACCTCTTTAGTCCCCAGCATAGCTGTGGAATGTGGATTAAATTACTTAGCAAACTTATGAAAGTAGGATGACACCTTGTATCCCCCTACTAGAAGAGAAGGAGTAGAAGAAATTTTATTTTCATTCTAGCTTCAGTATTATCATGGTAAGAATTTTGAGTACAAGACTGGGTTTGCTGTTACATTGTCCATGATCTTAGAGGAAGTGCCCAGCCGTTTAGGATTCTTCCTTCTCAGAATATGCTTCCTCTTTCTTCTTTCCTTCTGTAGGATTCTAGGCTGCAAAACTTTGTTTCCGTCTCTCCATGCTCGTCAAAATTTACTTTCCTCAACTCAGCTAGACCAAACTTAGTGTAATCAAATGTCTATCAACTTAGTTAAGTTGATAAATAATAAATAAACATCTAACCTATGACGTGAATGCCTAGATGAATGCCTTTCAAAAAATAGATTGCTTTGGAATTCTGAGAGAACAAACTATTGAAGGTATTGCATTCTTGATTTTTAAATCACACTATAAAGCTATAGTAATACAAACTGTGTAATGTGGGAAAAAAACAGACACTCAGAAAAATGGAGCGGGATTGAGAGCCAGAGAGAGAATGTAAGATTTATGGGTCTGTAAATCTAACACAGTATACTCTATAACACAGGATACTGGTGCATGAAGTGGAGCAAGGAAAGCCTCTTTGAATAAGTGTTGGGAAAACTTGTTACCACATGCAAAACAGTGAAACTTGATCTGTATCTTAAACCATAACACAAATTAAAGACTTCAGAATTAGACCAATTCCATAAAATATATTGAGATAAAGGTCCCCAAGATATAGAACTCAGATCTATCTTCAATTATTTGACTCCATTGGTTTAAAAAAATGAAATAAGCGAATAATACTGTATCTAACTAAAAAAGTTTTTTTTCAATTTTTTAAGTTTTTTTAAATTTTTTTTTATTTTTTTTTATTTTTTTTTATTTTTTATTTTTACAATTACACATGACAACCCTTTAATGTATTATCTGTAATCCATAGTCTGGAGGGGAAGGGAAAGAGAGAAATGGAAAGAAATAACTAAAAAAGTTTTGAATGGCAAAGGGAAATTCAATCAAAAGTAGAAGCACATCCTACTCAATGACAGAAACCATACATAGGATTAAACGCTAGTATCTAAGCACTCACAAAGCTTTATCAGAAATTAGAGAGGAGATAAATAGACACTTCCCCTGAGAAGACATATAAATGACTTGAACATATATGGAATAGTATTCATCATTATTTATTATTAGGGAAATACAAATCAAAACATTACTAGGATATCATCTCACACCAGAGAGAATGACACATATCAAAAAGACTAGAAACATTCAGCATTGGGGTAAATGTGGTGAGAGAGAACCCTTTCTCACTATTGTAGAAATGTTGTCTTCAGCCTCTATAGCAAAAAAGCAGCAAGTTAGTAAAAAAATTAGGAGTTTCCATGTGTTCCATAAATTCTACTTGTTGTAATCTACCCTAAGAAACAAAAACATTAATTTTAAAAGCTGTGTGCACACCTATGTTTATTATAGCTCTAAGTGCAATAGCCAGGATGTAGAAACAAGTAAATGACCAATGATAGATGACTGGAGGAGGAATCTGTGCTATATATATATATATATATATATTTCCTGGAGCAAGCAGGTACCCTTGGGCTCTACTTGCATGAGACAGGTCATATGGAGATGTTACTGGTGCCCGCTTGAGCAAATTGGCGATAAACGGGAAGACAGTGATACAGTGAGTGATATGTATATGTATATATATATATATATATATACATACACAATGGAATGCTACTATGTCATAAGATGAAATCTTGCAATTTTCTGCAATTTGAATGGAGCACAGGATACCTTGTTAAGTGCAATGAGTCCAGAACAATATAAGATTATCTTACTTAGCTATGGCATATGAAAAATAGATAATATCAAGTGATGACAAGCTCTTGGCCTGTGCCTGCTGGACCGAGACTAGTGGGACAATAGTCAGGGGAGAATCCCTGAACTAGATGCTGGACAAGGAGAGTGGGGAAGGCCTTAGGCACTTTGGTGCCAGTGAAGATGATGTCTAAGTTTTAGACATCAAACCTATAATAGCTAAAACTTTTATGGTCCCAAAGTATTTTATGCAACAATAAAATAAACGAAGTTTCTTCTTATTTTAAATTAATGTGTAAGAACTGAAATGTAAAGCAGCATATGGGAAGCTTGAACCCTCGCCTATAGTGGACTTCTTGAATCTGCTCCAAAAAATTTTTATTACCCAAACATATGCATTATGTTTTGAAGTCACTACTAGTAATGCTTTTAGGCCAGCAAATGTGTGTGATGATCATGGATTGTGCAGTGTAATTTATTAATCATTTCTAAGGTGAATTTTTGATATAGAAAAATGTACTGTGTATAATAATTCCCTGCTGAAGGGCTGGAGCAATAGTGCAGTGGGGAGGGAATTTGCCTTGCAAGCAGCTTACCCAGTTTCAATCCCAAACATCCCATATGGTACCCCAGGCACCACTACTAGTAATTCCTAAGTGCACCCAGGAGTAAACCCTAAGCATCACCAGGTATGACCCAAAAAGCAACAAAAAAGCCTTGCTGATAGTACCTAAGCATATCTAACATTGGTGGTGAATCATATTAATTAACTAGGCCAACATTTCTTGGTGACATGCTTTGACAATCTTGAGGCTCTATTACAATATTCCTTTCTAATTAATTTGACTCACTACACTAAAACTGAAGACTCTACTCAGAGAATGGAATTGGAAATGTGCATTGCTTTACTTGTGCAATAGCATAGTGAATACAGGATAGTTTTTATTGATGAAAGAAATCATTTCACATCAATGGCTCCATCTGTGAATTTCAACCAGAGAAACTTAGCAGAGACAAAAATATCTTTTTTGTCTCTGCAGGAGCATTCAAAACTGGGAAGAGAAGTCATATGGATATGCAAAAGAATATTGGGATTTGAGTAGAAACAATCCAGAAAGTCTGGCATTCACTTTAGAGGTGGGACATGAATCACTTTCACTCCATTCACTTATAAGAATGAAATATTTATTTCTAACTTGGGAAACAATGAACTTAAGTAATAAATAGAGGGTTCACAAATCCCAGTGAGTGGATATAAATTCCATCCATTTACCTTTAATTGGGCTAGGTTGTTTGAGACAAGTTGCTTATTTTTTTAAATGTACTTCTCCCCATCTATAATATGGGACTGATAATAGTTATTATCTTCCACTACCTCAGAGGAAGTGGTAAGGAAGAAGAAACGCCTTCCCAATTCCCTGCACTCCATAAGCATTCAGAGTGTAAGCTGTTATTAGGTTGAGGGACCTCGTTGCTCTTTTGACCATTTAATACAGTGTAATAAAGGGTTGTATACAGCATCCTCTACCACTCTGGTAAAATCAGTATTCAAAATTAGTTGAGTCAGTTCTACACCCCCCTGACCCTGGGAATCTGGACTGTCAAGATACCCTAATTCTCAAATTGCCTTTCAGTGACCTCAGGTTTCTAAATCTGAAGTAGTTTGCTCACAGTCTGGAAAAGAATGAGGAGTCAGTTTCTAGAAGGATGTCATCTTCTCCATTGTCATCTTAGGACAGGACTGATGTCCATCTGGAAAAGAGAGAAGAATCCGCTTTTTTTTCCCAGTTCTTGTACAAAAAATAGGTCTACCTAAGGTTGACTTTATTCGAGTTCTTATTTATTTTTAACCATGTTCCTGGAGCAAGCAGATGCCCTTGGGCTCTACTAGCATGAGACAGGACATGTTACTGGGGGCCCGCCGAGCAAATCGATGATGACGGGAGACAGACAGACAGTGATACCATGGGCCAAGTGTGTATCATCGTCAGACTAAAATTCAGAGTGTGATTTTCCTTCCCTAAGGTGAAGGAAGAAGCTCATTTCCTTGCTCAGACCTGAAAAATTGTGGCTTGCTCTTCAGCATGAACTGCTCTAACACATCTGCTTGCTTTTTAATTTTTTTATTATAGATAGTTATAGTGAAGATATAGTTACAAAACCGTTCATGATTGGGTTTCAGTCGTACAGTATTCTAGCACCCATCCCTCCAATCACAGTTGCTAGCACCAATGTCCCCAGATTCCCTTCCCTCTCCCCCAGCCTGCCTCTATGGCAGGAACTTTTCTTCTTCCAGTGGACATTGGTGAACTTCCCAGTTTATACAGTTCACATTTTACCAGTGTTCAGGGGCCGGAGTGATAGTCCAGTTGGTAGGGCATTTGCCTTGCATGTGGCCAACCTGGGTTCGATACCCAGCATCTCATATGGTCCTCCAGCACTGCCAAGAGTCATTCCTGAGTGCATAGCCCTGAGTATCACTGTGTGTGACCCAAAAACCAAAGCCAAAAAAAAAATTCCTGAGTATTACCAGGTGTGCCCTATAAAAGGTTTACCAGTGATCATTGATTTTTTCATTATATCCTGCCACTGTTTTCAGCTCTGGAGGGTCTCATCTGATAAGTCTACTGTTAAGGATGCTCCTTTGTAAGCAGTTTCCTGCTTTTGATCTTGCTTTTTTTCAGTATTCTATCTCAGTGTCTTGGTATTTTTATTTGGGTTTCTTGTAGCGGTTCCCTCCTGGCCTCCTGGATCTGGGTGCATGAACTCTTTAGCTCTGGAAATTTCTCAGCAATGGTGGTTTCAACAGTTGCTTCACTCTCTCTTTTTTTTCCTTTTTGGGTCACACCCAGCAATGATCAGGGGTCTCTCCTGACTTTGCACTCAGGAATTACTCTTGGTGGTGCTCAGGGGACCATATGAGATGCCAGGGATTGAACTTGGGTCAGTCTCATGCAAGGCAAACCCCCTCCATGCTGAACTATCGCTCTGGCTCCTTCACTCTCCTTTTTTAAGACCACAAGTCTTAATGGCTCACCTATGTCACCCAATTTTACCTTAATCCCTCTTTAAAGGTATGGTTCTGTTCTGAGGTTCCATGGAGCTAGGAATCTGAGGGATGCAGTCCAGCCTACAACATCTAGGTTAAATGATTTGTTCCTTAGTGTTTATATTAACAACAGCAGTACCAGAATTGGTGACCATTTCCCTGACTCTTAGGACACTTAGGTAAATTGACCCATCCCAACTTTTTATTCTCTGTGTGTATTCAGACAGATGATATCAAATGAAAGGAAGATATAACTTGGATCTACTTAGGTGTCTGGAAGATTCCAAGAATCCTCACTATTGTCACAGATTGTCAAAATCCACTGTAGCCAAAAAGAGGCAGCTTAGGAAAACTTCATATCTCACGTGCTTTTTGTTCATTTTGGGGCCATATTTGGTGGTCCTTGGGGTTTCATGGTCTTAGGGGTTGCTCTCTCTGACCCCTCTTAATATT
Organism: Cryptotis parvus; assembly: GCA_021461705.1. Classification (NCBI taxonomy): domain Eukaryota; kingdom Metazoa; phylum Chordata; class Mammalia; order Eulipotyphla; family Soricidae; genus Cryptotis; species Cryptotis parvus. The sequence goes on along the minus strand of JAJIBD010001113.1, from coordinate 41,975 downwards.
TCTCCCTTTTTGTCGGGGCTCCTTGAAACCCCAACAATATCAAGCAAAAGCCACGAGTCCTGTCCAAAAAATCCAAAACTTTTAACTTCACCTCTCACTAAATTTACTTCTCACCCACACAGCAGAGTCTGGCAAGCTACCTGTGTCATATTAATATGCCAAGTACAGTAACGATGATGGACCTCATTCCCATGACCTGACCGAATGGTTTGAGGCTCTTCGTGTTCCTGTAGTGGGTAGATGCCCTAGGGCTACACTCGCATGCGACAGGGACAAATGGAGACCTTACTGGTGCCTGCTCAAGAAAATCGATGAACAGTGGGAAAACAAGTGATACCACCGTGAGATATAGTTACAAAGATGTTCGTGATTGGGTTTCAGTCATAGAGTGTTCCAGCACCCATCCCTCCACCATTGTTCATAGCACCAATGTCCCAGATTTCCTCCCCTCCCCCAACCTGCCTCTATGGCAGGAACTTTTCTTCTTTTCCTTCTCTCTATCTTCACATTTGCTTTTTTGTTCCCCACTCTGCCAGCATCAAATTTACAGAGAGTACACTGAGATGGTATTTACTAAACATACTTTTAAATGTTAGTTTGTCTATTAGCTCTCTAGGCAATTACTAAAATACGTGAGTTCAAGTGGAAGCAGAATTATAATAGGTTTTGTTTTTTCAGTCTTCCCAGTTTCTATCCTTATCCTACCTCTCTGTCCTGAGCTTTGTCAGGTCTGTAAGAACATGTCACAATTTCAAGGAGCCCCTAACAGTGATTTACACTTAGTCCTGTTTTGGTATATAGTCACACTCATCCAAACATATTTCAGTCTTGAATTCTGGTCACCGAGGAATATCTTTATTGGCCTCGTTAGGACAAAGCAACACCCTATTTTCATCCATGGTCTATTTTACTCCCCAAGGTCTGAGCTACCCCAAGATGATCTCACTGATTAGGGTACAACAGAAGAAAGATGTTTAGGTGGTGGGCTCAGCAACTAGCTACCGATCCTTCCTAGGTGTTTAGGTGGTAGGCTCAGCAACTAGCCACCGATCCTTCCTAGGTATTTAGGTGGTAGGCTCAGCCACCAGCCACCGATCCTTCCTAGGTGTTTAGGTGGTAGGCTCAGCCACCAGCCGCTGATGCTTCCTGGGAGTTTAGGTGGTAGGCTCAGCAACTAGCCACCGATGCTTCCTAGGTATTTAGGTGGTAGGCTCAGCCACCAGCCACCGATCCTTCCTAAGTGTTTAGGTGGTAGGCTCAACCACCAGCCACCGATCCTTCCTAAGTGTTTAGGTGGTAGGCTCAGCCACCAGCCACCAATCCTTCCTAAGTGTTTAAGTGGTAGGCTCAGCCACCAGCCACCGATCCTTCCTAGGTGTTTAGGTGGTAGGCTCAGCCACCAGCCACCGATCCTTCCTAGGTGTTTAGGTGGTAGGCTCAGCCACCAGCCACCAATGCTTCCTAGGTATTTAGGTGGTAGGCTCAGCCACCAGCCACCGATGCTTCCTAGGAGTTTAGGTGGTAGGCTCAGTCACCAGCCGCCAATGCTTCCTAGGAGTTTAGGTGGTAGCCTCAGCCACCAGCCACCGATGCTTCCTGGGAGTTTAGGTGGTAGCCTCAGCCACCAGCCACTGATGCTTCCTAGGTATTTAGGTGGTAGGCTCAGCCACCAGCTGCTGATGCTTCCTAGGTGTTTAGGTGGTAGGCTCAGCCACCATCCACTGATGCTTCCTAGGTGTTTTGTGGTAGGCTCAGTAACCAGCCGCCAATGCTTCCTAGAATACTGGTTTTTCTTTGGGGACACTCCTTCAACTCTGCTGGTCAAATAGTGACTCCTGCCTCCTCTTTTTTTGTGGCCTTCTCTCTTCCTACCACTCTAGTTGTCAACCACATAACACTTTTGCCCTAACCAAGATAAAGCAGCTGTGCTGAAGAGATAGTAAGGCAGTGAGGGCACTTGTTTTGCATGCGAACAACTTGCATTCCATCCTGGCACCAAATATGGTTCCCTGAGGCCTTCCAGGAATGATCCTTGAGGACAGTTCAAGGAACAAGTGCTGAGCACCACGGGGTGTGGCCCCAAACTAAAATAAAATCGCTGTCCAAAAAAAAAGTTTTCTTTCTGGTTAACAGGTTGAAGGAGCTGGACCTTAGACAAATAATAGTAAATAATAAATGTTTAAAATGTGATCATAACTGTGATATAAATGCCACGCTTCAGTTCCATGCGTGATAAAAGGAGAGAATAATTGGCTAAAATTCTGCCTCCCTTCTCAAGCTGCATGTCATATGCAAAATGCCACAGAGCAGCATCTTACATCAGTGACTAAGAAAATGGGCTTTGGATGCTCTTTCAAATTATGGACTTTCTTCATATACAAGTGACTCCTAACCTTCCCAGGCTTCAGCTCCCTTGTTTGTTAAGTACAAATGGTAACCAACAGGGAAAGGAAATGTTAATCATCCACATAGTCTGGTGCTCTGTGGAGGACTGGACCATGCAACAGTAATTCCCTTGCTTCAGTGATGTTAAAATACATAAATCTGTGCATAGCGTCACTTGCACAGTCCCTAATACACAGTGAGAGCTTACTGAAGAGCTATTTTTGTGTGGAGCCTAAATGTTACAATGGAAGAAATCTATAGAATGCCAAGGAGAAGGGAAAAGGAGAAGGCAGAGATCAGAAAAGCCCTGGCTAACAGTGAGATGTTCCCAGCAAGCCAGCAGTTGGTAGAACCAAGGATCCAAACCAGGGGCAGAGGGCAGGTGTTTCCACTGAGCTTATTGAACTGTTGTGAATTTTCTCACTCCTCTGAAGAGAAACCAAGACAACCACACCGGAAAACTCTGCTATGCCAGTGTGCTAAAGGGTAGCAGAAGTCATATCTGTAATAAGCTACAGTCATTGCAAAATGTAAATCCTGTTATAATGGGGGAACTCAGAATTTCTGTTGATTTGCATTGGTTTTGTGTTTATCTGGCCTTATTAGGGTGTTATTATAGCTGAGACACCATTTCGGGGGTTTGTTTACTAAACTGCTCCTGGGGAAAGCAGTGCGAAAAATATATGACTGCGTTCTTGAATTTATTTAGCTCAGGTTTTTCTATCATCATTGGAGTTTTAACCTAAGGTACTAGTTTGCAAGTCTAATTATCAGCCAAGAAGGTCATTAGAGAAGGACTTGGAAGTTCATTGAAGGATGCAGCTGTACTTAGTTTAATTCACATGAAAAATTAAACACATAAGTAATAGGCACAAAGATTTATTTTTACAGTGTGATTGTTTTAGACCAGAAGGAGAACACATCCTTGTGTAACTTTCTGATTAAAATAAAAGATCCCCTTCCCTGAAAAATGAAGGGAATTAATTTTTGGCTAGAGGTCACAATTTGAAATATTAACATGCCCAGATCATGACAACAATGACACTTTTGTGAATCACTGATAATATAAGGACAACTTCAGTCGGGAAACAACTTGTGTTGATGAATGAAGAAAGCTGGCTATCACAGCAGCAATTGTCCTCTGTAATAATCAAGCCAACCTACAGGCTGCAACATGCTGAGCAAGTAGTTAAACAGGGACAGTGCAATGCATTAAAATGACAGGAAGGATATGCTAAAAATCAGACCCGCAGCATTACAGTCACTCCTTTTTCTGAGATAAAATAATACGCTGGACTTTTTTTTTTTTTTTGGTTTCTGTTATCCTTTAAAACACAAGAAAATTGTTTTTTCTGTTTTGGATAAAATTTACTTTGCAAATGTATTCCGACGTAGGCTCGTCTGATGAATAGCAGTGACACCTTCCTGCCTTTGGCTTCTTCAGTAATTTCTTGCTTAGTATACAACTCATTTCTTATCATTTGTGTGTTAAGATGCTTAATTATTACTATGTAATCATAATGAACTGCAGAAGGAATAAAAGGGATCGAGATGTCAGTCATATCTTTGGCATTTGTGTTCCAATGTTTCCTTTTTGTTTTTCTCCATTGTACACACTGGAGATGGATTTTGGGGCACAGCACACCAGAGCCTGGAGGGCAGTGGCGTGCTCTGCAATACAGCCTTGCACATGCTTAGCTGACCTTCACTTGCCCCTACAGCTTCTCTCTGTGATGCCTTTCTTGGCAGCACTATCCCAGGTTGTGGATAGATAACTTTTCCAATGAGAAAGTAATAGAAATAGTGGACACTAGCAATCGTTTCACCTGCTATCAATACTCTCTCTGTAATAATAAAAACAAGTTCAAGTTTGAATTTGGGTGGCAGAGTTTTCTGCTGCACAAGATAAATCTTTAAGTGATGATGTCAAATTGATACTAAGCACTTTTCCCTGAGAACATTCTTGCTGCCTTTATCAGATCCTCCCTCTGAGGAAAAAGGCACACATGACAAAGGACAATCTTTATAGAAATTCAAATACAATTATAGCTTGTATATATGGACCTAGGAAGAACATAGTTCAAAATCAGTAGGTATCAGAAAATTTCTTTTTCTCTGTATATGCATTTTTAAAATTCTGCCCATTCTTTTCGTAATATTGATGATACTATAAACCAAGGCTGTTGTTAGCTGACCTTTTTCATGTTCACCCAGACATTTAAGGGAAGCAGAACATGAGAGGAAAACCATTTGAGAACCAGGGGTGTGCTTAGCACCATATCTTTACATGTGAGATCCTTTCAGTCCCTTGAACTGGGCGCAACAGGGCAGGGTGGGAGAGAGAGATAGCAAGTCCCAGGCAGTGAGCTAGTAAGTACCGGCCAGTATTAGGTGGAGTGGTAGTTAAGTTTGAACTAGCCAAATGAAAATCTGTCTCATCAACATCTTTCTGGTTCTTTGTTCAGAGAAAGAACAAATCTTTCCAAAGCTCTAAAGTTCAACACCTGGAAATACAGGTAAGAAATTGATTTCCTTCCACCTTCAGTATCTCCACAGACTAAAATAAATATCTGGCACTTACAAACACATTCAAAAAATACATGTCATCCACACGGAGTAATGGCAGGGGGCAAATCTCTTGTCTGTTAAATTATCCAAACTCTGAGTAGTTCTGCCTCTTTTTTGCGATGGCTCCTTATCACACACTAAGCACACAGTGGTACACAGTTGTCTTCAATGTCATTGATTTATTGTTTTGAGGGGGAGGAAACCCAGATAGGAAGCAAAATGATCAAATCCCAACTACTTTCTTTTCCTTCGCTAATCAGAATAAATGTACACAGGAAAAGGTACATAATTTTTTTTTGCTTTTTTTTTTAAAAAAAACCGGGGGACTCTCAGGGGTTACTCCTGGGTCTTTGCTCAGGAATTACTCCTGGCGGTGCTGGGGACCATATGGGATGCTGGTGATCGAACCCAGGTCAGCTGCGTGCAAGGCCAACACCCTACCTGCTGTGCTATCGCTCGGGCCCAAGGTGCATAAAATTAAATGCACTAATTAACAAGTAATTATAGAGGGTAGGGAGCTTGCTTTCCATGAAGCCAACTTGGGTTCAATCCCTGACATTCCATATGGTCCCCGAGAACTTCCAGGAGTAATTCCTTAGTGTAGAACTAGACATAACCCCTGAGTTTCTTCACTGGGTGTGACCCACAAAGCCAAAGAAAAGATAAATATTCCTATGAATACCGCGAATACCACCCAGAACTTTCATGGATTTGCCTAAGCTTCACAGCACTGTAATTTTATTGCCTACAATGCTTAAGTACAATGACATGTCACTTAATACTTAACTGAAATAAAAATAGGAAAATGAGAGTTATATTTTGCAAGTAGTGTTGGAGATTGAAGCCGGGCCTTGTACATGCAGGACATTGCTCTGCCATGATGCTTGTTTCCGGCCAAAAAGAAAATTACATTTTAAATTATTTTATGTAAATCCACTCAGACACTATCAATACTCATCAGTATATGAAATCAGATTACCAGATTAAGACTGTTTAATGTCAAAAGATAATTATTTTCTTTTCTACTCTGATTATTCAAAGTTAAATTCTCTTTAGTAAGTAAATATACTATCTTCAAGATAATATGAAGATTATAACCATGAATTTCCACAGGAAAAAGTTACAAAGATCTTTTTGGCCTGGGGTAGGGCTCTTTTCTGCCACTTATGTCAATCCAATGTTCTACTGTCTGAAGACATTTTTAAAGAAAGTCTCACAACAGAAAGACTTTTTGTTGATGAGAAAAGAACAACAGCCTTTGTTGGTGAGGGTGTGAATTAGGTAGGACCCAATTCACTACTGGTGGGAATGCCAATTGGTGGGAATTTCTAAAAATGTAGGAATTGAGTTTCCTAATGACCCAAGAGTTCCACTACTTGGAATATAAACCAGTAGCCTAAAAGCACAATGCAAAAAAGACTTTACACTCCTGTGTTCATTACCACACTATTCACAGTAGCCAAAATCTGGGAACAACCCAAGTGCCAAAGAATAGATGACTGGATAAAGAAACTATGGCTCTAGACAATGGAAAAGATAGAATCCTGCAGTTTGCAGCTCCATGGCTGGAACACGCTCTGGGAAGACAATGAGAGGAAAAGGACAGACATAGAATCCTATGTGTGACATAAAGAAATTATAGGGGGATAACAAATGCCCAAACACAACAGAAGCAAAGAGCAGGAAAACTGGTCTTCGGTAGGAAGTTTGCCACTGAGATCGGGTGGGGAGAATAAGTCGAGGTTGGGAACAGATGGAAACGGGATATTGGTAGAGGAAGCGGAGACTGGTGAAGGGATAAGTGTTGGAACAATATATGCCTGAAGTTTAATAATGAATTACTTTGTAAGTCTGGGATTCAGAGATTCATTAAAAAATATAGAAACTTAAATCATTTTGTGGATACAAAAGAAGTTTGAGCTGGATAAAATTAACAAACTGTAAATTAGTAAATGGTAAAAACTCTTTTTTGACTGGCTGGAATAAAATTTAATATTTTATAATTTATTTTATTTACTTTTTGACATTTATGACTATTTTGTTGCTATAGGATTACTTAAGGAACAATAGCCTATAAATTGGCAGAGCCTGGCAAGCTACCCATGTTGTATTTGACATGCCAAATACCAGTAACAATTATAGACCTCATTCACATGACTTGACGGAATGATTTGAGGCTCTTTTTGTTCCTGGAGTGGGCAAATGCCCTTGGTTTATCTCGCATGTTGCAGGACATATTGAGATGTTACTGGTGTCCACTCGAGCAAATCAATGATCTGGGGAAGACAGTGATAAAGTGATACAGAAATTGGACAGCTGCTTATTGATGAATTTATGTGCTGATTGAGTTAAAGAGTTTAGTATGTATTTGAGCTCTTTTATAAAGGAAGGGCACCCCGAAATTTTCCTCAAAATTTTAGGAAGGTATTTGAGTCAAGCATTTTGTATGAAGATTTTCAAAAATGGTGATTCAATTTAGTTTACTTAAACTTGAAATAGTGAGAAAAATAATACCCCAAAGGTTAAATTCGTTATTCTGGAAAAGCTACTGTTTGGCAGAAATCCTTACTTTAGAGTACAAAAATAACTCAGCTTAATGTTGTGAGTTTAAAACAATTGCTATCATTTTTGCCCTGAAGGTGAATAAATCTGAAAGTCATCAGCTATATAAAATTATTTCTGTTAATAAAATGAATTTCTCATAGAAAGTGCTAGTATATATACTGCTAATGACCTTAGATTTTAAAATAATTATGCTGCATTTATGGTTAAAGTAGTTTAAATAATAGACTTTTATCAAGTACCTAAATTTTATATAGAGTGATACTAGCAGTTTTGAAAAGACCATAAGTATATACTGTGCAAACTGTTGTGAAAACAGAGTAAATAAATGCTGAAAGTATTTGTTAAAGTAAAGATCAGGGAAAGTAATTTTTTCAGTGTTTAGTTAGCTATTTCTGTAATTAGTGATCTAAAAGTCACAAAAGCCTTTTATTAGAAAAGTTTATCAATAAAAGAGTCAAGAAACACTTTGGGGTATGCATTAACCGCTAAATGTTTCAGACTAAGCATAAAGTATATAATGTGTGTAGGGACAAAAATGGAAACAGCTTACAGAGTGTTCTTCCTTCTTTATGTCCAACAGGGTCATTTGGAAAATTCTAGTAAACTATTCAGATGTGAAAATAGATGCTAGATCATTTTTAAATATAAGGAGTAAAAGAAAATTACTGAAACTAGTGTTTTTATGTTCCTAAAATAATTACAATCACTAGATTCCTCTTATGCCCCTAAAATTAACAGAACTAGTTAAGGAAAACTGGAACTGCAAGCGTATCCTTGAAGACAAAAGTCGTTGACAGGGATGAGTTATTACTCAGGACCAAAGGTCTGGTTCGCTCTCCTTGGAAAACCGTGTGGCTATTTCTTAGGAAAGTCAGAATAGTCTTCAGGCAGGCCCAGCAATGCCATTTCTTGGCATTTACCTCCCAGACACAAAAGCACTCATTAGAAAAGATACACACCTATGTTCATTGTAGCATTTAGTACAATAGCCAGGATAGGGAACTAACCCAGAATATCAAATTTAGATGAACAGATGAAAAAATCATGTACGTACACATAATGGAATAGTATTGCAGCTGTAAGGAAAGATGAAATGATAGTTTGCTGCAACTTAGTGAAGTAAGTCAGAGGGCAAAGGACAGTTCTCAGGTGATCTCTCTTCTCTGTTATTCAGATAAATGTGCAAATTCCCCTGTTTTGAACAAGGAAATAAACAGAATAAGAAGTGACAAAACCTTGACCTTGGATTACAAAACTAAGATTAGAAGAATAGGGGAGTTGTAGGGGAGAATTAAGATAAAGCCAGAGATGACATAGGTACCCTTCAGGACAGCCTGAGCACTTTGAGGTTATTGGGTGCAGTAACTTGTACATAAGGACTATAAAATTTAATAATAATATAATGGTATTGCCCAAAATATAATAAAAACTTAAATTAACACAGCAGAGTCATCTACATAGGAGTGTAGGAGATACTTTTAGAAATGAAATGACTCTGCACTTAAAAGTTATGTAATATGAAGGACTTGAGTTTTTAAATTTGTTTTGTTTTTGGTGTCACGCCTAGTGGTGCATAGGGTTTGCTCTGTTCTATGCTCAGGAGTCAGTCCTGGTGGGTGCTTGGGGGACCATATAGAGTGCCAGAGAAGAAACCTAGGTCAGACACGTGCAAGATAAGCATCCTACCCACTGAACTTTCACTTGGGCTCTAAAGAATTGATATTTAAGTGGCATTGGAGGAGTTAATCCTTCCTGTATATATGCAATCATCTCTAAATAGTAAGATTTGATACCATGGAAAATTCCAACTTTGCAGATTTAAGAACCCAAATAACACTAATGTCTACTTTAAACATCAAATACCCTTTCCTTTACAAAGTTCTCTATTCTGTTCAAGTTATTGAATTCAGATTATCATCATTGAAGTACTATCAATATTCACCTTTGCATATTTATAAATTCATCATAAATGTAACCCAGTTCTTCACATCTGGCTCCTCACTTTTCCTTTCCATCATAAAGTAAGTCTATACCGTCCACTACCTAGAGTGGCACACCATACAGGTGAATTTTGCAGTAAATGTCTGCACAGATGAGGAAGAGTTAGGGACTCAGATATAATTATGCAGAAAAACACAGGAGCCCTAAGGCATGGATAAGTCCTAGCTATATTCCTATCTTGTTACTGTTTGCAAAAGTCTAAATTAGGTGTCAGAAATACCTCCAAAATTCTTTTTATTTATGCATCTTAAATACCTTTTTAAACTATGTACAATGAACACATTTTGAGAGTTTAATGAGTTTTTAATTCCACTCCCAGATAAGCACACTTTTTAAGTAAAAAAAGAAAAATAATTATTTTCCAATTTAGCTAAAATTAGCTAAAGGGCCAAAGACATAACAGAACAAACAGTGAATGTAAATAAGACTCTACATAGTTTTCCCCTAGCTCTAGACTTATTAGAACATGAATTTCATCTATACTCACTGACTGATTTTACGGTAAGAGCCAGGGACATCTTACACCTCTGTTCATTACAAAGTCCTACATAGAAGGAGGTTAGGGAGTACAGTAATTTTGGTCTTTCTCCTTGAATTTTACTAAATCCCCTGCCTTTGAATGAACCTTCATTAGATGAAGTAGAGACAGTAACCCTGAATTAGTTCAGAAAACACTTCCCACTGGTGCTTAGAGAGAGGCAGGGTACATTGACTGTTGGAGGACATGTTTAGCTAATCTGGGAGTTTTGTTGTTTTGCTCACTCCCAGCTTAATCTTATTTAAGCCAAGGTTCATTCTAATGAGATCTCTCTTCTATGTAAACACTGCTAGAGGGTGTGGCAGTTACAGAAGTCACCTTGATTGAATAACTTCTGACTTATACATCTACTAAGACTTCTATGTTTTCTAGATTGGGCACAGCTCCTCTTTATACCCACCGCACTCAACGTGGGACAGTTAGAATTTACCAGGAGACTACCACCCTAGCTATGCTGAGACTAAAGGAAGACTATAGGAAGGATCATACTAGTTTGCTCTAAGCAGGCGAGTATGACCCTTTCAGTACATGAGAACAAGATACTCAGAATCACCCTGGTGCAGATAATAATAAGGACTTTGTGGGTACCATCTAGATTACATGAAGCTCATGAAGTTAAGATGTATTACTTTATATCAGCCCCTCTCTCTCCAGTGTTTTACATAAGAGATAATGTCTGGATTAGTCCTTGGTGTAACCTTTGTTTATACCTGCAATAGGGTGTGGCACTACACTCTGTTTAGGGTTCTTTGTTGGCATGACAACCTCCCGATTGGATTACTTTGGTGTATATAAGGGGCTGACTTGAGGCCCCTTCACCTTTGCCTTTTGGTTCCTCAGCCTTCAGCTTTTGGCTCCTGCGGCTTTGGGCTTTTGGCTTTGGCCTTTTTGCTCTTTGTCCTTTTTTGCTCCTTCTGGGTAGGACTCAGCTCGGGTGACATCCTCTCTCTTTGGTGGGAGACTTAGGCTCTTTTGTATGGTCTAAGTTCGGACCAGAGCTAGAGTTTGTTCATTATATTGGTTTGCTGTGGAAGAGCTTTTGTACTATTAAAAAGCCATTTTTTGGAACTGCACAGGACTCGTGAGTTTTCATCTTTCTCCCGGCGTCCTCGGAGGTAGAAGACAACCTCTGTCCTGACACTGTCGGGGACCCGGCGACATTCCCCGACAATTGACAGTTATCAGGTCACCAAGTTAGGCTTAATATTTCAGGGTACTGTCAGGGTGCATAGTATCGTAGCACTCTGAGGGCACTTTCACTGACAAGCCTGGAGACACAGCATGACATAAGGTGATTCCTGTCTAGGGTTGAACTGACTCATGATTCCAGATTCTTCTGGATGTATCATGTGGCAGACTGTTACGGTGGGTTTAGCTTGTGTCTTTGGACGGGGTGGGTTACTCTGATGAGTAATGAGAGCCTGGGCAGGAAGCTTCATGACAGCTCTTTCCCTTATGATTTCACTGGAGCTGTGGCCATTCCATTCTGTAAGCCCAGAATGGAGTGAGAGCTACTCAGATGTAAGCTCTGTCAATCTTCATTGACACAAGTGACATGTTGCTGGTAGGAAAAATAAGAATGTTCAGTAAATCCCATGGTCTCAATTCCAGGTCACTCAGAGTAGGTTTTATTAGTATATAATTGGGTTTATAGTAGAATTTGTTAGCCAGATAAATAAATGTTGTTTCTTATTTACCTTGCCTCAGTTGTATTCAGTTTTTAAAAAAAATAGTAAAAAAGAGCAGGCACATTTTCATGACACTGTAACTCTGGCTTAGACAATACACTCACTTGAAAATCCTTTAAATCAAAAGTTTAAGTTCAGGTAATGAATCTTAGAATGTGTCTTTTATAACCAAATGCAGATAGAATAAACCATTCACATTAATTCTTAATCAAACAAGAATGGTTGATGGGCCACCTCATAGCACCACGTTTTCCCTTCTGTTACTTTTCATCTGAGACAGACATGGGGCAGAGCTGCTACTGGCTCTCACTGTGCCCAGCCGCTCATGAGATGCGGGAGGGGTGGCAGGTTCTGTCCCTGGTCCTCCACCCCAGCAGAGACTCACAACAAGCCAGACGACCCTCCAATCCATGAGGACCTCCTTTTTCCACATCCAGACTTCCCCCTCATCAGAACTTCACTCAGCATACCAGCTTATCAAGCCCGGCTCATCGAGATCCACCCTGCTGCAGTCTTTTAATTCGGCCCAGGTATGCTGATTCAGAGACAGACATGGGGCAGAGCTGCTACTGGCTCTCACTGTGCCCAGCCGCTCATGAGGTTCCCAGGAGGGATTCTAGCCCTGGCCCGCCACCCCAGCAGAGCCTCACAACAAGCCAGACGACCCTCCACTCCATGAGGACCTCCATTTTCCACATCCGGACTTCTCCCTCGTCAGAACTCCTCCCAGCAGACCAGCCTATCACAGACCGGCTCACACGGCCGTAACGGCCGCATGGTTCTTCAATAAATGCAGGATTTTGAGATGACCACAAGATTATGCTACCCACACGGCAGAGCCTGGCAAGCTACCCATGTTGTACTTGATATGCCAGATACCAGTAACAATTATAGACCTCATTCCCGTGACCTGATGGAATGGTTTGAGGCTCTTTATGTTCCTGGAGCAAGCAGGTACCCTTGGGCTTTACTTGCATGAGACAGGTCTGGTTAGTTGTTACTGGTGCCCGCTCGAGCAAATCGATGATGAGCGGGAAGACAGTGATACAGTGATACTTTTCATCACACTCTTGCTAAAGATCTCCCAGACATTCAATCTCTGATGACATCTATATCACATTAATTATTAATTAATGGAAACTTTGTGATCAAGTGAAGTTCCATCTTTGGTGAGTTTGCCAGGTATTTTGCGGGTCCTTTCTGTGAACACCGGCAGTGGACACTGGACTAACGATTGAAGAGGATTCTTCTAAACATGATCCCCCATGGAAACACAAAGAATGGGTGCAAATTGTGTGACTCCCTCTAAAACTCTTTGTACTTGGTTTTATAGTTGAAGAAAGGATGTGCAGTGACACAGTATGACAAATCAATAGAAAATCAAAGTAGGGTAGGAACGTGAGTCAAAGAAGAGACTTGCCTTTGGTAGGGGCATCATTTAAACTTAAGTGCTACAACAGAAAATTTGAATAAAAATGACTATGGGATTGTTACACCATTGAGGAGGGTCTTGATCACTTGATCACTTTATCACTTGACATCCCATTATTCATCGATTTGATCTAGTGGCGCCAGTAACATTTCCATTTGTCCCTTTCACGTGCCAGTGTAGCCCATGGCATCTGCTTGCTCCAGGAATACGAAGAGCTTCAAACTGTTCATTCAGGGTCTTGACAAAGAAGTCTGACCATCTTGTAGATGTGTGGCTACGTGATCTTTTGACATCCTGTGAGATCCAGTCAGTAATGGCTCTAGTCCAGCGGTCGTCTCCAAGTCAAATTACACATCCAGTCCATCTGATTTTCAACACCTTGGCAAATAAGACAGCCTTCCTGACTCTGAATCATTGATAGAGGTCGGAACTCCAGATTACTTCTCTTACTTGAGTGAGATATGATATTCCAAGCATAGCTCTTTTGATTCCTCTTTGGGAGACCCGAATAGCATTCTCATCCTGCTTTCATAGGGCCCAGGTCTCTGAGGCATATGTCAATGCAGGGAGAATGGTGAAGTCGAAGAGATGTGCCCAGAGCGGAGGTTCTTTGTCCTTTTATCCATTACTTGATGCTCTTGAAGGTGTTCCACGCCGCTCTCTTCCTCCTGCGCAGCTCTAGCGCTAGGTCGTTTGTTATGTTGAGTTCTCGACCTAGGTACACATAACTGCTGCATTCAGTGAAGGGTTTATTATCAAAAAATATCTGGAATCATACGTGCTGGAGGGATATAGCAGAAAAAGAATCTCATTGACTGCTGGGAGGACTGTTACCTGGTTTAGTTTCTTTAAAAAGCACTTTGGAGATCTCTGGAAACTGAAGTGATCTTCCATATGACCTAGTAAACTAATTCCTGGGCATCTGCCCAGAATTGAACATCCCTATACATGTGCACGTATACACACACATGCACACACACACACATGCACACGCACACACATACACAAACGCCACCCAGGTTTTATGTGTTTTCAGAAAGACAAACTGTGAATTACAAAAGACTTACCTATTATCATCGCAGCATTATGCGCAACATCCACACTGTGGGACAACACAAGTGTCAAATCACAGATGAGTGAATATAGAAGTTATGGTTCTACACAATGGAGCGTTACTAAGCTATAATATGAGTTTGTAGTCTGCGGCAACTTGTCTGGAATTGGAGATGTCATGCTATATGAAATGAGTTATAAAGGAAAAGACAGATACCGGATGAACTCACTCATATGTGGATTATAAACAAAGGAATTAGACCATCTCCAAAGGATCCAAATCCTAAGTGATCCTTAGGGTGAAAACTGAGGAGGCTGGGTGTTCAGGGTACAGGGATGGTGTTAAAGGATCGTGACTTGGTGACACAAAATAGCTACAACAGCACAGAAGCACAAAATTGCTTCCGTACTATTATAACCTGCTATAACCTACGCTACTTCAATAAAATCATCTGAATAAAATAAACTTCAGTGATGTGAATCCACAAACTTCAGCTTACTTGCATTACTTCTCTTCATTACTTCTATGAAAGGAGATAAAACCCAGGGAAATATTTGTTTGTTAATCTGACAGCAAAAGGAAAAATACACAATTGAATTAAATATAGTCACAAAATTCCATAGTTACGTGCCTTCTAAATGGGATATTGTGTCTTTAAAACTGTATAAATCTTTATCTGTAAAGTAATTTGCTAAATGAAAAGAAATTTCTAATCATTGTAATATGTTCACTCCCAGGCCTCCCAACAAGCAAAACTTTCTCTGAATAGTAAGATTGTTTGTTTGCATTTGGCTGGAGTTGATTTTATCTTTTAACAAAATCTCTTTTAACAAAATCTTTCTTTTTTTTAAATTTTTTTTATTATACCACCGTGAAACATACAATTACAAAGGTGTTCATAATTGGTTCTTGGTAATACAATATTCCAGCACCCATCCCTCCACCAGTGCCCCATTTCCACCACCCCTCCCCCCCCCCCCACCCCCCCAGGCCGCCTTAATAGCAGGTACCCCAGTTTCCTCTCTTTCTCTCTCTATCTCTCTCTCTGTCTCTGCATCTCTCTCCCTCTTATTTTACACATTGTGGCTAGCCCTGCAGATATTTAGAGTTTATCACTTAAGTCTCTTTGTGTATATTCAGTGGTGAGTCCAAAAAATGGGGAGAAGAAATGAACAGAAGCTTCCAAAAAGAAGAAATTCGAATGGCCAAAATGCATATGAAAAAGTGCTCTTCATCTTTAATCATCAGGGAGATGCAAATCAAAACAACAATGAGATACCATCTCACCCCACAGAGACTGGCACACATCCAAAACAGCAAGAACAACTGGTGCTGGCGTGGATGTGGGGAAAAATGGACTCTCATCCACTGCTGGTGGGAGTGCCGACTGGTCCAGCCCTTTTGGAAAACAATATGGGCATTCCTCCGAAAGCTAGATATTGAGCTCCCATTTGATCCAGCAATAGCACTCCTGGGAATATACCCAAGAGACCGAAAAACACATAGCAGAAACACTATCTGTACTTCTTTATTCATCAAAAAACAAAATCTTTCTTAAAAAAATCTCTTTTTAAGTAAAATCATGGTCTGAGAGAAGGTTTGCGAAAAAAGATCTCCCCCACAGTTTTTGTGACATTCTGTCCTGATGAAGGCCTTCCCTTGCGTGGCCTCTCTGCTCTGGGTGAGAGACACAGAATGAATGCCCTTATAAATTCCACTCATAGTACAACAATTATTCTGATGGCAGGAACACAGTTACTCTCAAATATATCAGCACATAAATTAAAATGTTAGGTACTCAGACTGACATCTGGAAAAAGAGGTTATTCCTGGTATGTAAAGTGGAGATTTGCTCTGATGAGTTCACAGAAAGCGTCTTTTTTTCTGGTGGTGTCGCATGCAAGTCATCCAGACACTTAAAATTTCCCACTTTTAAAATACACCGAAGGTTGCTAGAAGCATAGAAGATATGCTGGAAGTCACAACTTTGACTGTGCTTGGTAGCAGTTGTGGAAAGACTTTAACAAGAGTCAAGGTGCCTTTGAAACATGTTTGCTTTTACTAATGCCTTGTTCATAAGTTAGGTTCTTGAGACGTCTGCTAGTCCATTTAGGAAAGTATTATATAATAGAATCCTTGTCACCTTAGTAGGCAATTTAGTTTGAAAGTTTCCTTATATTCTCACCTTTAAATAATTAATTAAAATAACATCTTTTCTATTTAGTCTACCTTTAAAGTGCTAGATGGCAGCAGGGAAATACATACATATATTTGGAATTACACTAAATCAATTCGGATTTTCCCATGGGAACATGCTGTCCAGGGACTGGCAACCCAGTACCTCTGGAGCCAGGCTCAGCAGTAGCAGAGAAACTCTCGGGTCTTGACATTTTGTAGCTTTAACTTCTGACTTCACTTGAACTTCAGGCCCAGAGAGTATGAAATGATGTGTGCTGTGAGAAATGAGGCTGGGGCGAATCCGGCCCCTCCCAGGCGAAGCAAAGAACAGTCTGAGTTTTCTGTATCTCTGTGCCTTCTTTTTTAAAACTGTTGTTTTGAGATTTCATATTCTTCTTGAAAATTTTGTATACAGCAAAGTTCGCGTTCTGATGTGTATTTTTACGATGTCTGACGAATGTGGACTCATTACCAACACTACAATTAAGATTCAGAGTAACTGTCATCCCTCCCATCCTCCTAAGAATCCATTATGGTGCATTTTTTGATCAAGCTCTCCTCCATCCTTAGCAGGCTATTCCTATTCTCTGCCACTACAGTTTTTCTCAGAATATCATATAAATGGAATCATACCATTTGTACCCCTTTAAGTCTAGCTTCTTCTGCTATAACACAATTCATTTGCAATTCATCCAAATGCACTGTATCTGATATGTATGTATATTTATAGATGTTTATTCTTACATATATCAATAGCTTATTCCAATGTATTGCTTAATAATATTTCATTATATGGATCTACCACAGCTTATTTTTTGCTCAGCTGAGGGACCTGGGGTTGTTGCCATAAATGGTCAAATAGAAACAATGCATTCAGGCTTTTGTGCCAATATGGATTTTCATTAGACCTTCTGGATTATCTGGCAGGGAATATTTGACTGTTCAAGTTAAGAGAGATTGTGCCGTTGCTAAGACATTTGCCACCTGCAATCCATGACCATTCCATTTGGCTTGCGTTCTCCTCCATATTTGGTGTTACAGGTTTGCTTGAGTAGTTTCTGTTTCGGTTATTCTAATAGGCATGTGGTGATATTTCATTGAGAATGTCCCTAAACCTGAGGGGATGAGTAATCTTTAATATACTCGTTTGCCTTTTTTATATTCTCTTAAGTGGATATATTGTATTTTCAAGTTTTTGGCTCAACTTTTAATTGGTTGGCTTATTGCTGCGTTTGGCTTTTTATTTTGTAGCCCTGGGTATTGGAGGGACCTGACATATTCACTGCAAACCCTCTACCACAGAGCCAGGTTACCAGCCTGTTGAGTTCGAAAGTTCTTAAGATAACTTGTGTACCAGTTGTTAGTCAGATATGCATATTGTAGATAATTTCTCCTGGTGGTTTGTTTGTAGCTATTCTTTTTCTTTTTTCTTTTTCATTCTCACAGCAGCATCTTCCTCAGAGTAAAATTTTATTCTGGTAAAATTTAATTTCAACTTGTTTCTTCCATTAATCATGCATGCTTTGAGCACAAAATTGAAGAAGTCATTGCCTGATCCTAGGTCACAAAGCTTTTATTCTTGTTTGCCTCTAAAAGGTTTATAATTCTTACACCCCTGTTCTCTTAATGAGGCCATTAAGTACTTTGTGAGCTATGAGTATTGTAAATGGGCATAGAAAATTTTAAATGTCAGATAAATTTTTAAATGCCCAATTAGATTTTCAGCTCCCAGAGTCAAAGGCTATGTCTCACAGTGCCTTGCCCTGGCACCATCCTCAACACGTAGGTATTCAGCAAATGCTTATTAAGTGTTGATTAATTCTTTGGAGAAGTGAACTTGTTATTTCATCATTGTATAGTACAAGCAAGACAGTCTTTTCCATCTGTTTTATTTTCAAATTATAGTCCTATGTCTTACAGTCTCTGTACCTGGGAAGGTATTTTGTTTTATTTATCTGGAAAGTGTTTCCTGACTTTAAAATGTGGCCATTAATGCATCCTACGATTTTGTGAGGATTAAATGTAGTAACATGTGAAAGCACCATCACAGTGCCTGGTATGTGCTAGAACTCTAGGGAGGCTATTTACTCCCCCTGCCCTCACTCTCTTCACTCAATACTAAATATGTTTGTGTTTTATATCCAGCCAGCTCTGGTTGGGAATAACTGAAATCTCTGCCATGCTATGAATCAATGCATTTTTTGTCTGTTGTTTGAATGTATTCCTTGATATATGCATAACTTTTTTAGCAAAGATGACTAAGATGGTTACTAGGCTATTTTCAACAAATTGTCTTCTTAGAACCAGTCTTCACTGTACACAAGAAAAGGAATGAGAGAGAAGTTAAGCAAAGAGCAAAGCCTGGAGAATAGGATTCTTGCAAGGACTCCCCACACACTCTCATTCTTCATTTACGCAGGGTTCCACATACGTCGGAACTGCGGGGCAGTCATCAGGGTCTGGCTGCCAGTAAGCAACTATTAAATACAAGCTGAGCGAATGGTTCTGCTCATGATTCGCTTAGAGATCATTGCAAAACACTTGACAAGTGTAAGTTAT
The DNA here is from genome assembly GCA_021461705.1 of Cryptotis parvus. Taxonomy (NCBI): domain Eukaryota; kingdom Metazoa; phylum Chordata; class Mammalia; order Eulipotyphla; family Soricidae; genus Cryptotis; species Cryptotis parvus. Next base: position 23,007 of record JAJIBD010001113.1, on the reverse strand, counting down.
GCCATGTTTTTATTGAACAAAAGGTTTGTTTGTTTTATAATTTAAAATAGCTCATTAGTGACTACCTAAAAGCTGACCGAGTTTTGTGGTCCCAGTTATTGGTCTAGTAAATGGCATAATCATATTTCTTGATTGCAAACAGTTAAGTGAACCCCAGGATTACTTTAGAAGGACAAAAGAATAAATAACTTGAGGTACTTTTAAAATTGGTTAGTCTGAGCCTGAAAAGAAAGTCCTGAGGACATTTTTCCTCACAATAGCACCATGTATGAGGTACTTACCTGGTGCCAGCTAGCATCTGTGAGGACTTTTGTGCATTATCTGCTTAATTCTCATGACCATCCTGTGAAGTTGATGTTATTATTATCTGTATTGTATGAACAAGGAAACTGAGGTGTGGATTAAATATCTATCACTAAGTTATGCTACTAATAACTGACTAACTCCTTGAACTCAAAGCTTCGTGAATAGAAAGCCCTGTCCTTAGCTGTTGTATAGTGTCCCTTCATCGGCATGGTTCACAACTTATGGAAATGCTCTCTAAAATATCCAGTTTCATTCTGGGAACTGTGTGAATCGGTGACGTTTCTAACTTTTCTCTATGCATCACAGGGCCTTTGGATTAGGTGTGTATGTATTTAAATTTGCAATTACAAGATTAAAGTTCACTCTCCTTTTATGTCTCTTCATTAATCTCCTAAACATTTTGGCACTTCCAAAGGCATAACATACCAAGTATGTTCCTCTTCTCAAGTTCGTTAAAGCATAAGCAATGACACTGATTAAGCTTTATTGATACCTGCCAAGTATAATTATCATTTAATAGAGCTGTCCAAATATTGTTTTTAATTTTCTGAATGTAGTATTTCCCCAGACAATGAAAACATCCCTTAATCACTTAGAAAAGGTATAGAATTATGGGGCGAAGCCATAGCCCAGCGGGTAGGGCGTTTGCCTTGCATGCGGCCGGCATGGGTTCAATCCCTGGCATCCCATATGTTCCCCGAGCACCGCCAGGAGTAATTCCTGAGTGCAGAGCCAGGAGTAGCCCCTAAACATTGTCGGATGTGACCCAAAAAAGCAAAAAAAGAAAAAAAGAAAAGGTATAGAATTCTAATGTCAGTTTTATTAAAATTAATTTCTTTGACCATCTTAGAGAAAGGGCAATATCCTATTTATCCCAGCATTGTATCTTTGGTTTGAGGAAAGAATAAATGTTTATTGTGTAGATGAACAACTAAATGAACAAATGCATCAGTGACAAATTTAACTCAATGTTTATATAATATATAAATCACATTAGATAGTCTATAAATTTTAGCCTATAAGAAATAAAATTTATCTCATGAGGTATTAAATTTTGCCCCTAATTTGGTTTTTATTTTATTTGGGGGTCACACCCAGCAGTATTAAGGTCCCAATTATTCTTGGCTTTGTGCTTCAAACTAATCCCTAGCTGTTCATTGTATCACTGTCACTGTCTTCCCGTTCATCATCGATTGGCTCGAGCAGCACCAGTAACATCTCCATATGTCCTGTCTCATGCTAATAGAGCCCAAGGGCACCTGCTTGCTCCAGGAACATAAAGAGCCTCAAACCATCCCATCAGGTCATGGGAATGAGGTCTAAAATTGTTACTGGTATTTGGCATATCAAATCGCCAGGCTCCGCCCGTGCGGGTAGTATACTCTTGTAGTCATCTCTAAATCCAGCATTTATTGATGAACTGCATGGTAAACTGCGGCTGCACGAGCTGGGCAGTGATAGGCTAGTCTGCTGGGTGGAGTTCTGTCGAGAGGGAAGTCGGATGTGGAAAATGGAGGCCCTCATGGAGTAGGGGGTCGTCTGGCTTGTTGTAAGGCTCTGCTGGGGTGGCGGGCCAGGGCTAGAACCCACCATCCCTCCTGGGTGCCTCATGAGCAGCTTGGCACAGGGAGAGCCAGTAGCAGCTCTGCCCCATGTCTGTAGTCCCTAGGTATTATGGGAATTCTAACCAGATTTTGGGGGACACAAGGCAAGTGCATTAATTCCTGTATGATCTCACGGGTCCATATTTTTAATTTTACATATTAAATTTGTATTTAATGGATAGGTGTGCCTCATTGAATTTTTTTAATGATTTACTAGTTAACTAGTCTACTTCTACAAAACCCTGTATAAAAGTTGCCAGCACAATGGAATTCCAAAGATTGTACTTGTGTTAGGCTGAGAACCGTTTTTATACATTCTTTCTGTCTTCCCGTTCATCATCAATTTGCTTGAGTGGGCACCAGTAACATCTCCATATGACCTGTCTCATGCAAGTAGAGCCCAAGGGCACCTACTTGCTCCAGGAACATAAAGAGCCTCAAACCATTCCATCACGTCATGGGAATGAGGTCTATAATTGTTACTGGTATCTGGCATATCAAATACAACACGGGTAGCTTGCCAAGCTCTGCCGTGCGGGTAGCATACTCTTATAGTCATCTCAAAATCCAGCATTTATTAATGAACCGCTCGGCCGCTTTCAGCTGCATGAGCCAGGCTGTGATAGGCTGGTCTGCTGGGTGGAGTTCTGACGAGGGGAAGTCCGGTGTAGAAAATGGAGGCCCTCATGGAGTGGGGGTTGTCTGGCTTCTTGTGAGGCTCTGCTGGGGTGGTGGGCCAGGGCTAGAACCTGCCATCCTTCCCGGGCCCCTCATGAGCGGCTGGGCACAGGGAGAGCCAGTAGCAGCTCTGCCCCAGGTCTGTCTTTGGTTTTTATACATGTGACAAGCAAAACACAGGAGAAAAAAGCCACACAGGACTAGGCTCTTATCTGCATGGAAGTGGTCAGACCCTTTGGCTTTATAAAATGCTCTGGTGGTAAAGTAGCAAAAGATAGTCGACACGTAATTCCAGGGCCTGTGAGCAAATTTCTTGCCCCACATAATCTGCTCTACTGCTATTTCAGGGCTTCTGAAAAAATGTTCAAAGGTAGTGGGCAACACACCCCCTTCTAGGCATTCATATGTCATCTCTTTTCTCTCTTGTTTGTCTTGTTTTGGGACACACCTGCCGGTACTCTGAGCTTACTTCTGGTTCTGCTGGTGGGTCCAGGGGACCAGGTGGGATGCAGGGATTGAATCCAAAGGTTAGCCATGTGCAAGGCAAATGTCCTACCCCACTGTTCACTGACTCCAGTCCCTCATCTCTCTTTTATTAACTATCCCCTCAAAGAGAAATAATGTGGGGATAATCATAAAGGCAAGTCCAAGTGGTCACTCATTCTTGCCAACCCGTCAGTTTGAAGAACATTTATTCTAGTGACCTAAAGGAGGCCCAGCTCTTATCCTCATGTATAATTGATGAGCTAATAGGAAAGGCTGTTTACCTGCATGGCAGAGCTGGCAAGCTACCCATGTTGTATTTGATATGCCAAAAAACAGTAATAATTATAGACCTCATTCCCATGACCTAAAGGAATGGTTTGAGGCTCTTCGTGTTCCTGGAGTGAGCAGATGCCCTTGGGCTACACTAGCACACAACAGGACCTATGGAGATGTTACTGGTGCCCGCTCGAGCAAATCAATGAACAACGGGAAGACAAGTGACAAGTGACCAGTTTATAGTTTTATATTCTGAGTGCTCAGTTTAAAGACCCGTGTTTCAGATATTTCCATTGAAGTGGCAGTCTCTGTGTTTCTTCTTTTGTGTGTGTGTGTGTGTGTGTGTGTGTGTGTGTGTGTGTCTTGGTTTTGGACAGAGTAAAAAAACGATTGCTTAAAGAGCACACTGACAGCATTTTTTTTCATAATCAAATGTTAAATTGTTTATTTGCAGAATCATCAGTTGACTGTTAAGCAGGTAATAATGCAATCACTGAAAATTTGTAAGTGCTTCAAGAATCTCATCATAAAGTAAACAAACTATGTGACCCAGTACCTTCCAATCCTGTTACAATGTTCCATCACTGTTAAACCAAATAGGGATTAAAGAACACAATCCTCAACATTTCTTCTAAAACTACCTGGCAAGATTCTAACATCCATATCAAAATAAGAATATTAGAAAGCATGTAACAGTGAAGAAGTATTTCACGTACATTCTCATTCTAATGTTTCTGTGTTCTGCATTCTATATAAAGGGGGATAACCACTCTCCTTGGGACATTCTCATGTTTTTGCATTCTACATTCTATATGAATGAGGATAAATCACTCTCTTTGGACATTTGCTTCTGTAGTGTGCCTGCAAGTATTTTCAAAACTCAAATTTAAGCTAATGAACTGGGTTTCTTAATTACATTAATATACCTATTAAAAAATCAAAATCACTAACAATCAAACAAATGCAAATTAAGATAGCAGTAAGATATTATCATCTACCTCTCAGAGTAGAAACACTAATTTATGAATGATAATGTTTAATGCTGATTAGTTTTCTTTAGATAATCATTTCCCTGCATAACTTGTAGTAGTAAAATTAATATTTCTAGAAAACCTTTTATGTGTTTCACTTTTTTAGCCAGTAATATTAATTCTAGAAGTCCACATAAAGGACATAAATATAAATTCGAGCAAGCAAATTTTGGAAGAAAAGTATTTTAAAAAATTAATTTTTATAAATTATGCAATTTATAATATTATAGTGACAGGATTATGTTGTATGGTTTTGGCAGGGGTGTTAGGTGGAGTGACGGGAACACCAGTGATGCTCAAGGCCAATTCTTGGCTCTGTACTTGGGAATTACTCCTGGAGATGCTGGGAACTATATGGGATGCGGGGATCAAACTGGGTTGGCCTCATGCACAGTGCCCTACCCACTGTACTATCTCTCCAGTCCCTTTTTTATGCTGTATTTGAGACAGAAATTTTAAACTTTTTTGTGTTCACCATAGGAAATTCATTAAATCATAGTCCACACAAAAATATGACATAGTTTTATCCACTAAAGTATTTTTTAAATGATGAAATTCTCAATGTTCTACAAAATATAGACTGTAAGCAGTATAATTATCTCTATTTTTGAAAACATGTAAGCACATATAAAAGATACAGATACATACAGAAAGCCTGGCATCCGAGGAGGAGAGAAAGGCATGGAAATTAAACTTAGATCAGTGATGTTAGCCCTGAACTACAGATGATACTCTCTTTTTTCTGACAGTTTTTTTATATTCTGTGTCTCTTGCTGTAAACAAGTGATAGTAAGAAAGTCATTGTTTGGAGACCATAGAGCTGCTACTGGGGATCTTAAACCCTACTCTCCCGGTGTGGTTCCCAGCACTTTGGAGACCATAGAGCCGCTATGGGGATCTTAAACCCTACTCTCCCGGTGTGGTTCCCAGCACTTTGGAGACCAGAGAGCCGCTATGGGGACCTTAAACCCTACTCTCCCGTGTGGTTCCCAGCACTTTGGAGACCATAGAGCCGCTATGGGGACCTTAAAACCCTACTCTCCCGGTGTGGTTTCCAGCACTTTGGAGACCATAGAGCTGCTATGGGGATCTTAAACCCTACTCTCCCGGTGTGGTTCCCAGCACTTTGGAGACCATAGAGCCGCTATGGGGATCTTAAACACTACTCTCCCGGTGTGGTTCCCAGCACTTTGGAGACCATAGAGCTGCTATGGGGATCTTAAATCCTACTCTCCCAGTGTGGTTCCCAGCACCACACATGCTCCCCTGAGCAATGCCGGGAGTGACCCCTGAGCACAAGCTCTGAATACTGTCAACTGAGACCCCATTCCCCACCCCCAAAAGTCAACAATTATTTTCTTATTTATAAAACTTCAGCAATATACAAAGGAGTAGCACAAAATATACAATTATCAAATTAAAAAATAAGAAGATAATCAAGTTCAAAGCAGGTGATGAGGTAAATGATGATGCAGAATTATATTATCATCATTAAAAAAAGCCTCTTTTTCCAAGTGTATGACTTTTAACTCAGGAATAACCAATGTTCTCACTAACAAGATTTTAAAATAGCCTTTGTGAACATTTCCTGAAGCTTCCTGCTACCTATATTGCAAATAAGATTGTTCAACTTAAAAATGTTTTAAATTACATAGTATTCCCTGGGCCCTTATGAAATTTAAGCAGGTCCCTCCATACTGAAACTTATGAAGAAATCGTATTGCATGTAGTGTCAACTTCTGCACAACTGATTACAATTTTTTAGTGAAACCCAGACAGTAGTAGGCAATAGGTTTTATCACATATTAGCTCTGCTTTGGCACTGTCAAAAGAACCAATAGAAACAATCAAGAGTCATTCCCTTTGTAAGGCATGTAATCAGGTGAATAGAGCTAGAGGCCGTGACTGTGAGCTGTGTGCTCATATGCAGGCACACATATGCAGATTCACACACACACACACACACACACACAAAATGGTACCTAGGATGGAGATTCCCCTTAAAAATATTCTTCTGTCCTCTGTGCCCACCCTCTTATCTCTTACTCTTTTACCCTCTACACCCAGATGTTCTCTCTTCTAGCTTTGTGTTTTCAGCTCATTCACATCACTTGAATAAGAATGTGAAAAATGAGGGATTCCTTCAATACAGCCCACATAAGGGACAGCTTTGTAGACAAAAGGCTGCCCCAGATTTCTACCAGCTGCCCACCGTGGAAATAAACATGATGTGGCAGAAACCCTGACCTTAGAGTTAAAAGGCCCTGTCCACATCCTAGACTGTCACGCATGCTGTTTCTTGAGAAACAGAGAAATTGCTTTATGGTACTGTGTCTACCTACCCCTAAAGTATGCATGACAGGAATGATGACACCAGGTTTATGAACAGTAAATTAGAGAGCATCACTTGTCACTATCACTAGTCTTCCCATTGTTCATCAATTTGCTCGAGCGGGCACCAGTAACATCTCCATACGTCCTGCTGCAAGCAAGTGTAGCCCAAGTGCATCTGCTCGCTCCAGAAACAAAAGAGCCTCAAACCATCCCTTCAGGTCATGGGAATGAGGTTTATAATTGTTACTGGTTTTTGGCATATCAAATACACATGGGTAGCTTGCCAGGCTCTGCTGTGCAGGTGGTACACTCTCAGTAGTAGGCTCTAATCTCGTGCATTTACTGAGGAACTAATGAAAAGGGAGAGATCGGCTTTTCTCTTGGGTGGAGCTCTGACGAGCTGTGGAGTTCAGATGTTGAAAATGACTGCCCTCATGGTGTGTGTGTTCCTCAAATATAGGGGGCTACACCTATACTAGAGAACATAGGTGCAAGAGTATCTGGTGCAGTGCTGACCCACTGTAGCACTCAGAAACTTCACTGAAATTTAACGTCAAGCCGGGCTGTGGGTTAACCAGCAGTGTGGCAGGCCTAGAACTCCAGTTTCTTTGCCTCTGCATCTCTAACATAATCTTTGACCAACCTGTCACAAGCATTTCTTTTCATCAGCCTCCTGCCTTGGTTTCTGAAGTGAAAACAGTATGTAACTTTAATTCTGCTTCCTATAAATATAAGACTAGTGGCAAACATGAATCAGCTCATAATAGAATCAGGAATAGCATTTATAAACACTGCATAAATTATTTTTAAAGTTTATACTTTGATTTTGCTATTACTCTAATTTATTTCATTTGGGAGAGAGTAAGGGCTATTTTGTTAGAATCTTGGCTTTTGGTTTTGGTCTCTACTTATACATATTGCATCTTAGTGTATGATCTCACTAAGGTTTGGTTCGGTTTTTGTTTGATTCTTGTTTTTCTAGTTTTGTTTGGAGGTGTGAGGAGAGGCACACCTAAATCAATCTCAAAACTTTCTCCAGGCCCAGTACTGGGGAGTGAGGGGTCCAGGGTTAGGGTGAGGTCAGGTTAGGGTCAGGCTTAGGGTTAAACCCGCATTGCTGTGCATGAGCACTTTCCCTTTGATTGTCTGTTAATGTAAGATAATCATCTACTAGAATAGAATAAAAGATCTCAATAGTATCATATATCAAGTACCAACAAATCTAAGAGTAATTTCCTAATGACTACTGGTAGGAATAAAAAGATACAATTAAAATCTTTCCTTTTTCTAGGACTTAGGCAAATAACAGATTTCACTTTCAACCATACAGTGCAACTCTTTAATATTTTGGGGAAAACAAAATTTATGCTAGAGTTTTTATCATAGAAAAATTTGTAAAATGAACAAAAATCCACCTATGTGGTGTTCATTTGATATCCAGTAACATGCACCAATAAAACAACTGCAGGTACTCATTATAAATCACTGTATCTACCAACTAAGTTAATGTTATGTAAAAAAGGGAAATAGTCTTCCTTTCTCCAAAGGAATATATCAGTAATCCCTGAGAACTATTAACTGAAAATCTTGAATGCCAACATTAGAGCATACTTTAATTTTGATTATGATACTTTTCTCACCATTAATTACCAAGTATAGCAGTATGTATGTATTTCCCTTGAGTACCTCAACATATGTCTCCAACAATGTTTCTTAGCTAATGACAACTTCCCTCAGGTACTCTTGGTAGTGTTTAGAGATATTTTATTTATAATAACTGACAAGGACTCTGGTGCTACTGAAATCCAGTGGGCAGAGGCCAAATGTGCCACTAAATGTCTGCAGTATACAACATACAACAAAGAATTATGTGGCTCAAATCGTCAGTAATTTGAAAGCTGAGCAGATTGATATAGGACATGAATGAATTTAGAAAAGGTCTGTAGCATATCCTTTCATCATATTCACATATTTTAGTACCACTCGAGGTGCCACAAATAGCTTTGCAGTTTCATAGATGAGCATTTGCTGCTGAGAAATAAAACAGTAGACAGGTTTTCACTTAGATCTGAGCCCGTTTTAAACAATCACTTTGCTTTATCTTTCCTGTGTTCCACATCTCCCTCCTAGCTCCTCATCTGCCTTTTCTTCTTTTCCTTTGAGCAACTCTCTTTCCTCAGTTCACACTTTATCTTTGTTCTCTATCTTTACTTTTCTGGCCTTTAGTCCTCTAAGATTGAAGAGCATGAACATTCTTCCCTATCAATTTGTAGGCAGTATGGAAACATGGAGCCTGTGTTTCCTGTGAATAACTTTTATTTATAATGGGCAAAAGAAAACTGGTAGCAATGTGATTTCTTTAAATGGTTTGTTTTCTCTCATTCACTGTTGATTGGACTTTCAGTTGGTTCAACCCCTATGAAAATTAGTATAGAGACTTCTCAAAAACATAACAGTAGAGCTGCCACTTGATTCAGCGGTCCTGCTCCTGCGTATTTCCCTCGAGAAAACATATGCATCCTGTGTTAAAACAATGACAGATTAAGGAAACCATAGGTAGATATACACAAAGCAGTTCTACTCAGAATAAAAGGTAAAATCTTGCCTTTTGCTACAACTTGGAATGGGAGGGTGCCATGTTAAGTAAAATATTCTATTAGAGGAAGAAGGACAAATGTCAGATAATGTTAATCATAAGTAGTATATAAGAAGCAAAGGAAGGGAAAGGGCAGTGTTGAATTAAAAAAAAAACACCCTCAGGCTCAATAATGGAAGTGAATTTCCCAAGCAAGACTTAGGGAAGAGCCAGCGTAAGCCAGAAAGAAGCAGAGACTTTGAGGTGCTTAGGCAGTAGTGATGGTACAATAACTTTAAACGCCAGAAGCTTAAACATTAGCACTATTGTAAATCAAATAACCTTAACATAAATGAGTAAACAATACTGCCTATTGTTTTTCATATTAGTATTTTGAGAAAAATCTGAATTTATAAATACCATGTCCATTCAGTAAGAAGAATTTTGGCTTTTATTTTAAGCCACACTTTCATAGAAAAAGAAGAGTTCTGAAGATGTAGAACCTGTCCCAAAATGCAAGAGATAAATCCTGTAGTGTGTAGTAATTCATAAAGAGTTTAATACATAGTTTTCTCTAACTGAGCATATATTGATAAACTAAGGAGGTTCAACTTAAAGAACTTTTGAGCATCTTCTTGAAGAAGTCAGGAGCTTAGGGCTGATTCCTACCTCCATTCTCGATTTGCTTCCTGATTAGGAGGTAGCAAGGTTTTTCTGAGGTTTGTTTCAATAACGGTAGCATCGGATGCTCAGCGGTAAGACCCATGTCAGGAGACTGGATCTGTGCAAGTGTACCACCTCATGAAGTAGAAGAGCACTAACATGCAAATGTCGAGAAGAAATACATCTTTGTTCATTTATTCACATTTTCCTTTCATTTATTCGAAACATGAGTGAGGTATTTGAATGGTATGCTCAGGTTATTATTTTCTCCCTCTCTCCCTCCACACATTTTTGTCAGGCTTTTGAAACAAGCCACATTGCAGAAGAAAGACATTTGGAGTCACTTGAAATTGCTTGTCATGTGTAGATAATCTGAATTTAATGATCTGCATGATGAGAAGGGAATGGCAGACTCATCAGAAAAGTAGTGGAAATGTTTCAGGCTGATAAATATTTTAAGACCAACAGATTTTAGCTACCTGCTATGATAGGTACTTTTTTTCTATTGTGGAAAAGCCTCCCTTGCATAAAACACATTGATAGTCATTTCCTGTTTTTCTGATGCAGTTAGTCCAGATCAATACTCTCCCCCCCCCCCCCCCATCGCTTTGTATTTATTGATTGAGCTACTATGCTGCAAACGACTGTTGAAATACAGGTCTCTGGTCTGCACACTGTGAGGGGCTGTTTGCACCTCTTACTGATGTGTTGGTGTGGGTCATTTTATGTGACCAGGGATTCTGTGGTTCAGTGCATAGCAGGAGGGGCCAAATCTGAATATCTGTTTATAAAAACAACCATCAAAAAGAACAGTAAAAACTGGAAAATCACATGTTGTATTATTCTCACAGTGCCTCTCAAACCCATAACTTATTAATTTCAGAGTAATCACTGAATGATCGAATTCCATCCATCTGTTCAGAGAATTGAAGAACGCTATTAAAGATTTTCACATATGTAGCCCCTACCAGTTAATAGCACATGTCCTAAAAGCATTGAGCATTTAAAATTTTGTATTAAAATGTTAGTGTGAATGTTTGAGAAATTACTTTATTTCTAACTGCCAACATGTCTCTCACTGCATGGATCAAAGTTTTCAGACAAGTTTCAAAGAAATTCCAGACAATGTAATACAAGTGGATTTTTTAAGCTGAACTATTGAGCTACAGTGTCTCAAGACAGTGAATAGAAATGTTGAGAGCACTTCTTTAAAATAGTTCCAGTCATTATGCTCTAAATAAGGCATTTTGTATGGTTCAAGGCCCTCTACAATTATAAGAACTCACCAACAAGGGGAATGCTACTATGATGCCCGCTGCTCATTGTCAAGCACTATCGGATAGACAGTCAATTCCAACAATAGTATTCCGCCCATCTTTGTGTTAGTATATCGTTCATAGTCTTTTTTTTTTTTTTTTTGCTTTTCGGGTCACACCCAGCAATGCTCAGGGGTCACTCCTGGCTCTGCACTCAGGAATCACTCCTGGCAGTGCTCGGGGGAGCATATGGGATGCCAGGGATAGAACCTGGGCCGGCACAGACCAGCCGCGTGCAAGGCAAACGACCTACCCACTGGGCTATCGCCGGGTCCCCGTATCATAGTCTTTTGAAAGCACGCTATGTTGATAAAACTCTGCTGATTGACAGGGTAGCTCCATTGTGAAAGCTCGGTTGTTTCTGGAATTATTTCCCTGAAATAATTTCCTTGTAGTCATTTCCTTGGAATTATTTCCTATTTGTTACCAAAAATACCACTTTTCTGAAACCAGAAAAAGTGATCCTGGCTGAGTTTCAGTGATGACCTGAAACTTAATTTTAGCTCTTGAGGTGCTGCTATGCCCAGACAGCAGTCAGAGTTAGAGGCATGCTCTCACTCTTGTGGTACTGGCAAAAGGACCAGAGTTACCTTTAAAAGAAACTGGGTTGTTACACGTAAATTACAGGGAAGAAAACAAAGAAAAGCTCTAACTCTAACAATACTGTAAGTTAAATCTCGGAGATCATTTTTGATCAAGTTTTGGATGAGTTCTAAAGTGTGATACAGAATACGACGCAACATATAAACTATGATTTCCCGCTCGAGAAAGAAGCAGAGATGATGGAAAAGCAAATAGAGGAACGTGGGACAAGGCCAGAGGAAACTGGCAAGAGAAGTAGTCAGCCTCTGGTTAAGCATCTCATTGGGTGTGGGCGGCTACGCAGGTCTTGCTTACGGAGTAGGGGAGGCACAGGGACTGAGAAGGCAAGGCAGGGCATCTTCTCAGTAACCAGGAAGAAATGGGCACAGCTCCTTCTCTCTGAGAGAACTCGACTGTTTCCAAAGCATGGATCCTATCTTATAGCCATCCTTTCCAGATAAAAGCAAACTCACAAAAGAACAAAAGGATTTATTCATTCAAGCAAGTGTGGTATGTTCGTTTGCGTTAGGCCATGATGGACTGGGTCATAACCTCAGCTGGCACAGACAGACGGAGACAACAAAAGGGAAGGAATAGGACTTTTGGGGGTGCTCCTAAGATCTGGGGAGCCCGGGGTACAGCTGTGCCCTGGCAGAGACCCAGTGCATGTTTAAACTGTTCCAAGACCAAGGGTGTCAGGATGGCCAAGTGGTCTAAGGCGCCAGACTCAAGCTCCGCTTCCCAAGACCAGAGGACCCGGCAGGGGCTGATGTGAGAAGCACAGAATGTTCTGGGAGCCTCCTGGCGCCGGGTGGGCCCAGTCCTCTCTCCCCGTGCTGGCGATCTCTGATTCCGCAATGTTGCTGTCTCAGGGCCCATCGCCCCTTGGTCCCAGTTGCCCTTTTGTCTGCTGGAACCTTACCTTCCATAAATAAGGGAATTTCACTCCTGGAAGCAGAGTTCTTTTAACAGAGAACATGCCTTTAAGATTCTCGGTAGAAGCGATTTCAAGTATTTTTCTAAAGATGATTTCTTATCCTCATTGATTGTGAAACCCTCCTAGATATGTGAACACAATTATGCATTCAAGTCCTCTTGAATGCTGGGTTTGTAAGGTTATGGTGAGGGAAGGTTATGGTGAGGTGATTATATGCCAGAAGCCCTGCCATTAACCGATTGTAAGTAACTGTGACCAGAAAATGTTTAAAGAGCAAGGAACGAATAACAACCTATGAAAGAAGCAAGAATTTTAACTGAAGAGCTCCCCTAAATGTCTAGCTGTAGGCTCTTATAGTATGTTTTCTGAATGGTAGTTTGGCACGTGGCAAGACAGCAGCTGCCTTCATCAGGGAATAGGGTACATGCCTTAAAATTTATCACTTCTACATTTTGTTATGCCCTACTCTCATATTTAAGAGGAAGTTTGAAAGATAATTGATGAGAAAGAGTATAAATACCAAAAGAATGAAAAATAAATTTAAAAGAGAAAATCAGAATATCCAAAATGTATTGCCTTTCTCAAAAACAGCTAATGATTGAATTCAGCAAAACTGCATGGTGAGGCAGGGGAGTTGGATGACCATGAGGATGGGGAAGAGAAGACCAGATGGTTTGATCCCACGTTGGACTCTCTTCCTGTGCACCTCTTCATCAGCCATAAGGACTATGGCGGGAGAAGAGGATAGGAGCTAAGAGCCCAGTGCGACATTATTTCCTGGTGCCAAGTGAGGTGCAAGATCCATTATATTCCCTTCCCACCTCCACCTAACGCCTGACTCTGAGTCACTATGTGATGCTTCCACTAGCTGAGTGGGAGTTATTTTCTGGAACCTGAAAGGAAAATATATAGCCATATTCCACATTGTTTTACTGTGTGCTAGTTGGGATTTTTTTTTTGAACAGAGTGAATGCCTTTAAGGGAAAACAATAAAGAAAGAGAGATGGCTGCTTAGTGCAGGGTTGAGAAGAAGGGAGGAAAGTATGATCCTGTCCATACGACTCCACAGTGGTTCTGGAAAGGGCAGGAATAGAGGTCAAAGAGACGATGTAGCCTCCTGGCTAATGGTGATTTCACATGTCAACTCCTGCAGTCAGGTGAAATGGAATTCAGCAAAGTTTCTGTGATCATTAACTTCCTCTGTCTTAAGGACAACACCCATCTCTTTAAATTCAAAAGCAATTTTCCCAGGCCAATGACATAACCTTTGACCCAAGCCAGGTCTGAGGACTGCATAAAGCACAGTGGGAGGGTCATTGGAGAAACCAATAGTCGGAGCTGAAAATGGGTATTCAATTAGAATGAATGCATGAGGAATTTGAAGCTGGAAATGTTGTAAAAATACCAAGGCACTAATATAACCTGTTCCTGCTCCAGCTCCAGAACAGTCGCTACCTGACTGTTTCCCAAGCAGGCTCCAGAATACTGGATTTTAACAGATTGAATAAAACACATCATGGCCATGAGACTAATTGAGCAGCACACATTGTGACACTCGTCACTGGTTGTTCAGATAAATGGCAGACCCGGGAGCGGCGTCCCTCTGAGGGACCCTCTGACCGCAATGGCTCCAGAAGCAGTGTTTGCAGACACTGTGTTTGCATAACTGCATATCGCCTTTTCCTATTGATAAGGGCATAATTAGTGTGTTATTTTTAGAGCACTTTCTAGTCCCATGAAAGCTAAATAAAATAATCATGCCCTTGGAGCTAATCCTAACTTGAGGTGCTTTTTAAAGAAAACATTTAAGCTCTGTAAGCCCCCAAGTACCTATCTTATACGACAGCTCATAATTAGAAATACCTAAATATTCAGCATTTGGGGGTGATTAACCGAATGTTGGGTCTTTAAAGTCCATGGCAATGGAAACTATAATATTAGGGTAAATATTTTAGATGCCAGGAGAGACAGAGACGGTACAATGGGTAGTGTGCTTATCTTGCAGCTGACCTGGGTTCAAATTCTGGGCATCACATATGCTACCCCAAGTGTCACCAGGAGTGATTCCTGAATGCATAGCCAGGAGTAAGCCCTTAGAACTTCTGGCTGTGACCCAAAAAACAAAATCAAATAAATGTTTAAGATGTACATTTATCTGTAGACTGCCTCTGGAAAGCAATATATTCTTTGTAAAAAATGAAGAGGACAGAGAGATAGTACAGGAGATCAGGCACTTGCTTTGCAGAATCAACCTTCCTTTAAATTCCACCACTGCATATTGTACCCCAAGCACTGTCATGAGTGATCCCTGAGTGCAGAGCGAGTAAGCCCTGAGCACCACTGGACGTAGCCCCCAAACAAGCAAAATAAATGTAATTAAATGGACAGGAGAGTTCACACATCCTAGGCAGAGTATAACCAAATATCATAATGAGGCAAAAAGACTTCACTCTGAACAGTAAGAAGAGGGCTGCATCTTATGTGTCAGTCATGCTCAGTGTGAATGATGATTTTCTATTTTATGGTGGTTTAATATAAAAATATTAATACAGTTTTACAAATACAAGTATTTATAAAAACGGTATTACATAAGTATAATGTTTGAACAGAATACTTATTACTATCGTACAAAAATCATTGAAAGTGCTCACATGTTTACGTCTGCCCATTCAATTTGATACATACTTGAATTCCATGAGATCAGCACTGATTGGTGACCCTGGAGATGTCCATGCATTTGAATATAGGTAACTGGCTTTACCTAAAGGTAAGTGCTAACGTTCATTGCAGTCATGGTCACCTTTGTAATTCAAGATATAAACTAAAGTTCGAATTCTTAGCTGAATAAGTAAAGGGAAAAATCAAGCTAGAAAGCCATTTCTGAGTTGGAAGCACAGATTAAAAGTCTGTGAGAAGTTGAGGTCTGGATAATCCTGTTAGAGCAGAGGGAGAACAGTCAAACCCACACCTGGGTAGAGAAAATCAATTGAGAAACAGATCCCGAAAGGACCTTCTACACATACAGGTTGTCAACCAGGGTTCTTCTTTTAAAAACCTAGCCCTGGTTCTTGAATTCTGGATCACTGATGCAGAATACCCCTTGGGCAAGATTCTCCAGCCCACATCCCATTTCAATCAGATTGAGTTGCAGCTAACAAGTCATAGGGGTACTGAGATTTAATAAACAGTCAAGGTTTCAGTGATGGACACTACGGTGCACTGGTGTGTGTCTCATTACTAAAAATATTTTTCCTCCTGCTAGATTAAATCAAGGAGGTAATCAGAAAAAATGCATACAGTCCTCTAATATCATGCTTCCTTGAGTATTTAACAGTAGCACTTCCATGTAGAATCATTCATATTACGATTTTCATCTGAATTTAGTGGTTGAACTCCAATCTCTCTACTGTTACAGGGTAAGCATTTAGGAAGTGACATCCAGTTTCACTCTTCTCACTATTCATGACTTCAAATAATAGCAAAAAAAAAAAACCCTCTCTCTGTAAAGGTTGATAAATCTCTGTTCGCCCTTAGGGGGCTTTTGTACAACTATTTTTTCTGATTTAATATCAGTAAACTCTTCCCCACTGTTAAAATCAGCAAGAACCATTGATTCATGGGTACTACATTGAAAGCAATTTCCACTGCTCATTTCCACTCATTCCCACTAGTCAGCTTTTCTGAATCACTATAGCTATTAAGTCGACGCAGATGCAAATGGCAGATCTGTCTCCTACTCTGAATTTGGATATGTTTTGACATCAGGAATGATCTCTTGATTCTAGATCATTTGTTAGTGTGAAGTGTTGAAAGAGAACATTTTATTTTTTATCTAGGAAGTATGAGTTTTAGTTTCAAATCCAATAGTCATTTATACATGGAAACTAGGATTCCTTTTAGGGATGATAACAGGATTAGGTGAGGAAAACTTCGAGGCATTTTTATTTGATTCTTTTTAAAGGAGTCATTATTGTGCTTGGGCTCATTTTCTGTATTGGCTGCATTCTTTGTCCATGTTGTAGGAGAGGGTTAGCAACAATGAAGTGGGATTACCAAAGTGACAGGGGTTTTCAAAACTCTGTATCTTGGATCAGAAGAAATCATTCCTTGGACTACTCTTCCTGTTCTGACTCGATGCACTCAGGTTTGTCCTTCACCCTTTTACACACCTGCTCAGAACACTTAAACACTCCTGTTGGGAAATGTAATTGAATCAGATGAGTTGGCTTTTCCCAGAACTTGCACTTTTTTCCACAGAAATATTTCAATAAGAATGAGTTGTTTAATCTAGAAAAGCACATTAATGGGATTCAAGCAGAGGAACTAGGGTGCACTTCACTTTCTGTCTCAGTTGGCACTTCCAGGCCAGGAGAGGTACTGTGAGTGTAGCTTCATTTGCTCTCTCCGCCAAGGGAAGCAGTAGCCAGTAGCCCATTATTCTGAGACTCATAACTATCAAACAACACATGTGTAATACCAGCCATCCTAACCCACACAACTACACACTTTGCAGATACTAACTTTGATATGTGGCTTTGAAATTCAGAATAAGAAAGGCATTTCTCTAGCTGAAAGACTCTGTTTCTCTCATCCTACCCCAGAACAGAATTAGTATCTAAGGTTGTTGTTGTTGTTGTTGTTGTTGTTGTTGTTGTTGATTGGTTTTTGTTTTGTGGCCATAACCAGCATTGCTCAGGACTTAGTCCTGGCTCAGGGGACAATACGGAATGCCTGGAATTGAGACCTGGGTCCTCGGCTTGCAAGGCAATTAATTACCCTAACCAATTCTATCTCTCCAGTTCTAGTTCTTATACAAGTTCTTATACAAAATAAGTTCTCTTTTTCTCAACTTCTTATACAAAATAGGTTAGTTCTTTTTTTTCTACCCTCAGTTGCTCCTTTCTCTGTCTAGTTGTAACAATCCTTGTTCTATCAGTATTTTTCGTGTGTGGATTTTTTTTTCTGATCAGCGGGTTTTTAAATAGTGGATGTTTATGTTTGTTTGTTTGTTTGTTTTAACTTTTAATAAGTATTTCTTTAGCTACCAGAAAACAAAAGTTCTTCTAGGCAAAACTTTCAAATGACTAAAGACCATTTGTATTGACCTACGTTTCTTAACAAGTTTCCTTCCTTTACTCCTATTTATATTATTACTTATTTTCTTCTACGTGCCCTTTTATGTAGATGTAGCAAAAAGGCAAAGAACTCCACTTTCAATTTTTATTTGCTGGAACTATGTCAGCAAATGAATATAAATTGCTGTTTACCAAGCACTTGTATAGCACTTCTATGGGCCAGGCAGGATGCTGTTTCACAAACATTGACACGTTTAATCTTCATGAAAATCCTCTAGTTAGGCAGCTTTGTCATCCTCACTCACGTATGGGAAAATGTTAGCACAGAGGTATTAAGAAACTCAACAGAAATCACACAGCTGCGAAGTCATATGGTACACATTCATGCAACTTTGCTTGGAGAGCCATTTATCAATACAGTTCTGCCTGGTTGTATCATAAAGTCACTGCCTTAGTCTATATTGCAATGTAAGTTTTCTCATATAGCTGATTTTATCAATTTTTGACATGGAAGGAAACCTTCTTGGTAACTCTTCCAAATTACAATTGGGGAAAATCTCAAATCTGAACATTTTTTAAATGTTCTAAAATCTGGCTACAGTATACTACCTTCTGTTTGCCTGGTCTATTCAAGTAGGCTTTGAAGGATACACATGAAGGGATTTTTTGCTGTAGAATTTCATTTTCTCACTTGACTTTACTGGATCAGCCTCTAATGCAGAGCACATGTGCCCAGAGGGTCATATAATGAATCCATTTTGTAAATTACAGAGAAAGCTCTAAACTATCTCTACATAAAGCAAGCTCCAATCCTGCCTGCCATAATTCTGAACATTATGATACACCCTAATCAAAATTGTATATTCTCCTTTCAAATGAGGATAAAAATTATATTGTTTTTGACATGCAGACCAGTGGATCTTGTATTTATTTTTATATTTCGCAAAAATATGTGGATATTGACAGTCATTTAACCTGCTCCTAGAGAGAAAAATATTTTCAACACAAAAATATTGAACACACAATTGACTTGTGTCATCTACTTCTTTATAGATTGAACCATTGAATAGTTCATACCTTAATCATTATTGAATGCAAGTTATGACATCTGGTATGCAATTAAATGTCTTTTTTCAAAGCAATGCAAATAAAAAAACTTAATTATCTAATTCTTTGATAAGAATTGGGCTATTGTAGTGTTTATCTGTCCCATAGTATGATGTAGGCATTATTTGTTCCAGGTAGATGCACTTACCTCTCTGTATCCTAAGCCTTCTTTTGTTAAAATTCCCCCTTCTGCTTTCTATACCTTCTTCTAAAATTAATCACTATATATGTACATTTTTATTAAATATATTATCAATCACTGGATTTAACACAAGAGATTTATAAATAGCACATAGCCCATGACTTCAAAGAGTTTGTGGATTATTGAACACACATTTATGAACAAGACTATTGCGATATATATACATGATCACGATCTTCCCGTTGATCATCTATTTGCTAGAGCGGGCACCAGTAATAGCTCCATATGTCCTGTCTCATGCCAGTAGAGCCAGGGGCATCGGCTTGCTACAGGAACATAAAGAGCCTCAAACCATTATATTAGGTCATGGGAATGTCCTAATGTAATTGTTACTGGAATTTGGCATATCATATACAACACGAGGAAGCTTGCCAGGCTTGCTGAGCGGGAGGCAAACTCTTTTAAACACCTCCAAATAAAGCATTTATTAATGAACCAGAATACTCTGGTTTCTCTTCAGATCGCATATATATATCACTGTATCACGTCTTCCCGTCACAGATGCCGGCGGGCCCCAGTCTCCATATGTCCTGTCATGCGTAGAGCCAAGGCATCTGCTTGCCAGGAACATAAAGAGCCTCAATCCATTCTGGAATGAGTCTATAATTGTTACTGGTATTTGGCATATATATCAAATACAACACGGGTAGCTTGCCAGGCTCCGTCGGAACATCTTGTAGGCATCTTAAGTCAGCATTTATTGAGAACCGGGTCCATCAGTAACAGAAAACTCTTACCTACACCATGAAGCTTAGAAAGCTCTCTGGATTTATGCTAAAGGGTGACTTTTCAAGGGATATGTTGTCCTATATCCAGATTATAATCCTAGCCCCCAAAAGGTCCTAAATCAGTTGCATATCATTGAGTTATAATAAAATTTACTCCAGGAACATGGTTTTTCTTTTTTTTTTTTGGGTCACACCAGAAATGCTCAGGGTTATATATATATATATTAACTTACATACAGTATAGTGATATGTCACAAAGAAAATGAACTGTTAAAGGTTAGCAATAGCTCAGCAGGGACTTCCTGCTTTTTTTAACTAGGAGTTGTTGAACCGCGTTTTACAAAGAACAATTCAGCATCAAAAACTTGGTGAGAGTCAGATTAGAGAACCTTGTAAACATGAGGAAGAGTTTGGACTTCTTTTCATTTTACTGACAATGAGAATATGGTAAAGAACTTAAAGGGAAAGTTGATGTGACTTATTTATCCTTCTAGAAACAGTGATATTGGAGTTAGCTGCAGTCTATCATGAATAGACAGAAAGATCAAGGGTGCAGGAGGGATAATACAGTGGATCAGACACTTACCTTGAATGCAAACAGTCCAGATTTGATCCTTAGCACCCGTATGGTCCCCTGAGCCCAACTTGGTATGACTTTAAAAAAAAGGACAAAAACAGAACAACAACAGAGAAAGATCAAGGCTAGAGACAGGAAGATTAATCAAAAAATTATTTTAAGAACCTCAAAAGGAAAAATTTTTATAACAAAGCCAAGACAATTGGAGAGGAAGTGTGTGCAGGTGGGAGGAGAGAGGGGATGAAGAGGGGGGAAATTGGAAACTGATTCTCTTGACTGCTTTCTTGTACTGGGGGTGGGATAGTGATAGTCTCTGACATTAGAATATTTACCAGTTGGGTGTCTTCACCAGCAAATAATAGAAAACTCACCTTAATAATGTAAACCAAAATGGAATCTATGATCTCAGAGAGCCACAAGTGTGGTTGTTAGTCAGTTCATGCTCGTGTATGTGAACCTAGGTTCTGTTCCCTTCCGTTCCCAGGGTACCTCTGCTCTTGGGCACAGCAGAGTGCACACTCAGAGGTGTGAGAATTACCCTGGGCAGGTGGGGGAGCACTACAGAGGAAACACACTCATGGAATGCACTTTTTCTTCCATTCCTAGAATCTCTCAAAAGAACTACCCTCGACTCGCATGGCAATATCTGATTTAAAGGTTCCTCTCACAACCAATTGCTGACAGCAATCAATACAAAGCAACAAGAATCAGCACCACCAGCTGGGCAGAGCTCTGCCTCCATGGAGAACAGGAAGGTACAGAAGGGAATCTCTAATACTCCAGTATTCGGGAGGGGTCAGAGAAGAGGGAGGGGGACGAGGTGGGAAACTAAAATTGTCTGCTGCAGATAAGATGACTGGTGACTGGTTTCACTTTTACTTCTACAGTCTGATTACGGTATCAAGGCATGTGGGGGAAAGATAATTTATTTTTTATTTTTTATTTTTTTAAATTTAATTTTATTATTTTCCCCATAAATATTATTACACCATTTTAGACATACAATTGAAAGATGCTCATGTAGAGTTTTGGTTCTACAGTGTTCGAACACGCATCCCTCCACTCCAAACCCATCTCCCATCACCAATGTCCCCACCTCCCCCCCCCCCGCACCTCAACAACTTGGCGGATTCTGTATTTCATTGCTTTCCTCTTTATATCTCCTTCCCAACAAACTTTCCTGCTCTTCGTGGAATGCAGTGCATTCAAAAAAGACATTACTGTTTCACTATTTTAGAGGACCGCTGCGCAGA
Source organism: Cryptotis parvus (assembly GCA_021461705.1). NCBI lineage: Eukaryota > Metazoa > Chordata > Mammalia > Eulipotyphla > Soricidae > Cryptotis > Cryptotis parvus. Next base: position 1,277 of record JAJIBD010001113.1, on the reverse strand, counting down.
AGCGGCCGCGCAACCCTGGGCTCAAACTGATTTTGCTCTGTTAATCTGGTCATGAGGCAGTTTCTCAGCGTCCGGACAGCGAAAATGGTGGCTAGTGTGATGGGCGAAGTCTCATCCGTCTGCTTCCGGGACCCCCAGAGGCGCACGGCCCACTCCTAAAACCCATCTGCCCTCCTCGAGGTTCCATAGTTAGCTGGGCCCTGCGCAAGCCGAAGTTCCAGCCTCCCCAGCCGCTTGTGAAACTCTGCATGCTGGCCCCCGGGCAGCTCCTGGGCGGGGCCACCAGGTGCGACAAAATGGAGGGGGAAAGGGCGACCCTGAGTCCATCTGATGAATTCCCAGTGATTCCCGCTTCTGGGAGCCGCCTATCTGGGCTCGAACTGGTTTTGCTCTGTTAATCTGGTCATGAGGCAGTTTCCCCAGCATCCGGACAGCGAAAATGGTGGCTAGTGTGATGGGCGAGTCTCATCCGGCTGCTTCCGGGACCCCTCAGAGGCGACGGGCCCACTCCCAAAACCCATCTGCCCTCCTCAGGGTTCCATAGTTAGCTGGGCCCGGCGCCGAACCGAGTTCCAGCCTCCCCAGCCGCTTGTGAGACTCTCGATAATTTATTTTTTAAAGGAAGTAATTAAAATTTACCAATATATAAATTACTCAAACTATCTGTGTTTCTGAGGTTCAGAGTATAAAGCTACATATTCCATCATTCTATATTTATAAATGAAAAACTAAACTCCTTAACTGATGTTGACCTGCCAAGAAACTAACACAAAAGACTCAGTTTCTCAGTGATAGATATTCATTTTCCTTATTTCAAACACTGGATTAACAAACCCTAGACTGTATCTCTATAAATTCCCAATGACACCTTTCTACTTTTAAACAAATCTCTCCATTATCTTCTCACAGTGAAATATAGAAAACAGAGATATTACCTTTAAACAAATTTACTTTTTACTTAAAAAAAGTCCATTTCAAACCTTTTAAACCATTTAAACACTCTACCAAAAAAAGAAATAAAACCAACCTCTTAGAAACAATAACTATCAGAACAAACTATCAGGTTACGGGAATTAAAAAAAAAACAAACATCTGTGACAGTTCTCTATGAAAATAATGGATTAGTAGAAAATTATGAAAAATTTTAAAAAATTAATGAATTAAAAAAATTATTAACCCTGAATGAACCTTTTCAGATAGTGTTCAGTTGTATCTCACACCATTCACAAAAATAAATTCAAAGTGTTTTAAAGACCTTGAGATTAAACCAGAATTCA
>JAJIBD010001112.1:0-57273 GCA_021461705.1 Cryptotis parvus | reverse complement strand
AGTGCATCCACATGAAGTAATATCTATGTACCTGAGATACCAGTGAGCATTTGCCCCTACATTCTTTGCTATCCATCCCTAACTGCAAAGTAATTCAGGCACCTACTAACTCTACTGACTAGTCACTCAGAACACACATTAACAACCTACGATAGTCATTATGGTAAAGCAACACAGAATTCCTTCAAGCTCAATGATTGAAGTCACTAAAACAGATGAGTCAAGCAATAACGATGAGCTATATAACCTCTCTGAAAAGGAATTTCAGAAGCAACTGTTAAAGATGCACAAGGAACTCAAAGAAACGATGGAATACGGAGTCAATAAAATACAAGAGGACATGAGAGCAGAATTGAGTAAATTTCAGACCAAAATACAAGCAGAAATGACAGATATTAAAAATGAGGTAAGTGAACTGAAAAACACAGTGGAAGGCCTCCAAAGCAGACTAACAGCTACTGAAGAAAGAATTGGTGATCTCGAAGACGAGTTTCAGAGATTCTCTAGACAACAGCAGAAGATGGAAAAAAAGACTCACAATCAACAAACAGACTACCAGAGAAAATCGGGATGAAGCCAAAAGGAACAACATACGCATCATTGGGGTCCCAGAAGGACAAGAAGAAAACCCTGATGAAGAAACTGTCAAAGCCATCATCGCTGAGAAGTTTCCCAAACTGAAGAAATCATGCTCCCAGATACAGGAGGCCCGGAGTATACCAGCTAAAAGAAACTCCAATAAGAATACTCCAAGACACATCCTTATTAAAATGTCAAAAACGATAGAGATAGAATACTGAAAGCACCAAGATCAAAGAAGGAAATCACATACAAAGGAGCATCCCTGAAATTTACAGCAGACTTCTCAGATGAAACACTCCAAGCCCGAAACAATGATGGATATTGTGAAAAGACTCAATGAAATGCAGGGCTCACAAAAATTCTTTAACCAGCTAGACTTACTTTCAGATGTGATAGAAAGATACACAACTTCATGGATAAAAAACAACTCAGGAAATTCATAGACTCAAAACCAACTTTAAAAAGAAGGATTGAAGGGTCTATTGTAAAATAAGACAACCCAAAACAACAAATTTAAACAGAAAGATGGCACAAAATCCAATGACAATAATCTCTCTCAAAGTCAAGGGTCTAAATGCACCAATTAAGAGACACAGAATGGCAAAATGGATTAAAAACCTGAATCCAACATTCTGCTGCCTACAAGAAAAATCTGAATAATCAGAGCAAAAACAGACTCAAAGTCAAAGGTTAGAAGACCATTCTACATGCAAACAACTCCTCCAAAAGGGCGGGTGTGGCCATTCTCGTATCTGACAATATAGACTTCAGGCTGAAAAAGGTTAAAAGGGGCAATGAAGGTCATTTCTCAATAATTAAGGGATACGTATACCAGAAGAAATCACACTACTAAACATATGTGCACTAAACAAGGGGCCAGCAAAATACTTAAAATGAATATTAATAGACCTCAAAGAAAACATTAACAGTAGCACAATAATAGTTGGAGACTTCAACACTGCTTTATCAACTATGGATAGATCGAGGAGACTGAAACTCACCAAGGAAATACTGGACTGAAGGAAGAAATGGAAGAAAGAGAGCTGGTTGATATATACAGAGCTTTTCATCCCAAAAAAAGCTGAATACACATTTTTTTCCAGTGCACATGGAACATTCTCCAAGACAGATCATATACTGAGACACAAAGCATACCTCAACAAAGTAAAAAAGATAGAAATTGTGTCAACTATCTTTTCAGATCGTGATGCACTGAAAATAGTAGTTAACCATACACAGAAGCAGGGAGTCAAACCAAATACCTGGAAACTGAACAGCTCACTGCTGAACAACCAATGGGTCATAGAAGAAATCAAACAGGAAATCCAAAGATTCCTGGAAACAAATAAAAATGAAGATACCAATTATCAGAACTTGTGGGACACAGCAAAAGCTGTGTTAAGAGAAAAGTTCATAGCTCTGCAAGCATTCATAAGGAAAGAAGGGCCCACATAAATAACCTGACCTCACAGCTGAAAATATTAGAAAAAGACCGACAAAAGAAGCCCAAACCAGGCAGAAAGAAGGAAACAATAAAGCTTAGGGAGGAAATCAACGAGCTGGAAACCAAAAAAAAAAAATCCAAAAGATTAATGAGGGGCTGGGTGATAGCCTAGTGGGTAGGGCGTTTCCCTTGCACACAACCGGCCCATGCCGGCCCAGGTTCGATCCCCAGCATCCCATATGGTCCCCGAGCACCGCCAGGAGTAATTCCTGAGTGCAGAGCCAGGAGAAACCCCTGAGCATTGCCGGGGTGTGACCCAAAAAAGAAAAAAAAAAAAAAGATTAATGAAACCAAGAGCTGGATCTTTAAAAAAAAAAAACAAGATTGACAAGCCACTGTCAAGACTTGTAAGGACAGGAAAAGAGAACCCAAATAAACAGAATCAGAAATGAAAATGCAAAACAGAAGAAACAGAAATCCAAAGATCATCAGAGATTACTTTGAGAACCTGTATGCCATGAAACATGAGAACCTAGAAGAAATGGATAAATTCCTGAAGTCCTATAACCTCCTACGATTGAAACAAGAAGACCTCCAAAACCTGAATAAGCCTATCACCATCGAAGAAATTGAAACAGTAATTAAAAGTCTGCCTAAACACAAAAGCCCAGGTCCAGATGGGTTCACTAGGGAATTCTACCAAACCTTTAAGGAGGACCTACTGCCTGTCCTGTTCAAGCTCTTCCAGGAAATAGAAGAAACAGAAACACTCCCAAGCAGCTTCTATGAGGCACATATCACCCTGTTACCCAAAGCAGGGAGAGACAACACAAAGAAGGAAAATTACAGACCAATGTCCTTGATGAACACAGATGCTAAGATCTTCAACAAAATACTAGCAAACAGAATCCAAAGACTCATCAAAAGATTGTACATCATGAACAAGTAGGAGTCATCCCGGGAATGCAAGGATGGCTCAACATTCACAAAATCAATCAACATAATACATCATATCAATAAGAGAAAAAATAAAAACCTTATGATCCTATCAATAGATGCAGATAAAGCATTTGACAAGATCCAGCACCCATTCATGATTAAAACCCTCCAGAAAATGGGAATTGAAGGAAGCTTCTCAAGATAGTCAAAGCCATCTACCAAAAGCCCACAACGAGTATCATTCTCAATGGGGAAAAAATTGAAAGCCTTCCCCATAAGATCAGGAACACGACAAGGTTGCATTCTCTCTCACCTCTTTTATTCAAAATAGTACTGGAAGTACTCACCATAGCAATCAGAGAAGAAAAGGACAAAAAGGGCATCCAGATAGCCAAGAAAGAAATCAAGCTATCTTTATTTGCAGATGACATGATATTCTACTTGGAGAATCCTAAACTCTCGACCAAAAAACTGTTAGAAACAATAGATATTTATAGTAGAGTGGCAGGGTACAAAATCAATACCCAAAAGTTGGTGACTTTCCTATATACAAATAACGAAAGAGAAGAAAGGGATATTAAGAAATCGATTCCAGGGCTGGAGTGATAACCCGACGGGTAGGGCATTTGCCTTGCACGTGGCCGGCCCATGCCAGCACAGGGTTTGATCCCCGCATCCCATATGGTTGCCCGAGCACCACCAGGAGTAATTCCTGAGTGCAGAGCCAGGAGAAACCCCTGAGCATTGCCAGGTGTGACCCAAAAAGAAAAAAAAAAAAAGAAATCAATTTCATTCACAATTGTGCCACATAAAATCAAATACCTAGGAATCAGCTTAACCAAGTGTGTAAAGGACCTATACAAAGAGAACTACAAGACACTGCTTCAAGAAATAAAAGAGGACACGAGGAAATGGAGACACATTCCCTGCTCATGGATGGGGAGAATTAACATTGTGAAGATGGTAATACTCCCTAGAGCTTTGTACAGATTCAATGCGGTCCCTATAAGGATACTCATGACATTCTTAAAAGAAATTGACCAAACACTCCTGAAATTTGTATGGAATAATAAACCCCCACGGATAGCTAAAGCAATCCTTGGGAAAAAGAAGATGGGAGGCATCACCTTTCCCAACCTCAAACTGTACTACAAAGCAGTACTAATTAAAACAGCGTGGTATTGGAATAAAAAAAGACCTGTGGACCTATGGAATAGAGTTGAGTATCCTGACACCCACCCTCAAAGACATGATCAGTTAATCTTTGATAAAGGTGCAAAGAGTCCAAACTGGAGTAAGGAAAGCCTCTTCAACAAGTGGTGCTGGGAAAACCGGACAGCTACATGTAAAAAAAATGAATTTGGACCTGTGTCTAACACCTTGAACAAAAATCAGATCAAAATGGATTAAAGATCTCAATATCAGACCTGAGTCCATAAAGTATGTTGAAGAAAATATAGGAAAAACCCTCCACAACATTGAAGCTAAAGACATCTTCAAAGGTGAAACACCATTAACAAAGCAACTAGAAGAAAAGATAAACATATGGGACTACATGAAACTAAAGAGCTTCTGCACCTCGAAAGAAACAGTGACCAAGATACAAAGACAGTCCACAGAATGGGAAAAAATATTTACCCAATACCCATCTGATAAGTGGTTAATATCCAGGATATATCAGGCACTGGTACAACTATATAGAAAACAGCCAAACCCATTAAAAATGGGGAGAAGAGATGAACAGAAACTTTGACAAGGAAGAAATTCAAATGGCCAAAAGGCATATGAAAACATGCTCATCATCACTAATCATCAGAGAGATGCAAATCAAAACAACAATGAGATATCACCTCACACCACAGAGACTGGCCCATATCCAAAAGGGTAAAAGCAACAAGTGCTGGCGTGGATGCGGGGAAAAGGGGACTTCATACATTGTTGGTGGGAATGTCGACTTGTACAACCTTTCTGGAAAACAATATGGGCATTCCTCCAAAGACTAGAAATTGAGCTCCCTTTGACCCAGCCATACCACTCCTGTGAATATATCCTGGGAAGCCAAAAACACACAGTGGAAACACCATCCGCACTTTTATTTTCATAGCAGCACTATTCACAATAGCCAGAACCTGGAAACAACCAGTATTCCCGAGAACTGATGACTGGATAAAGAAACTTTGGTACATCTACACAATTGAGTACTATGCAGCTGATGATAGGAAAAATGAAGTTATGAAATTTGCCTATAAATGGACATGGAAAGGATCATGTTGAGTGAAATTAGTCAGAAGGAAAGAGAGAGATATAGAATGACTGCATTTATTTGCATGACATAAATACATATATACATATTATGATACCAAAATCCAATGTCAGGCGAAATGTGGATCAGGATGCCTTACCAAAAGTGGAAATTACTGCAAACGTGTGGGAGTCGGAGGTTAGGTAAGACAGAGAAAGGAACATGTGTGAATAAATGTCGAAAGGGCTAATACCAACCTAGAACTGAGCATTAGATACAGGCAAAAAAATGCACATGATGGCCTCTAAGTATATGTATTGCAATCCACAATATGTAAGAGAAGGAAAAGAGAAAGAGGGATAAAAGAGATAAAGAACCTGTCATAGAGGCAGGCTAGGGGGGGGGGGGAATTGGGGACATTGGTGGTGGGAAATGGGCACTGGTGGAGGACGGGGTGCTGGAACACTATGTGACTGAAACCTCCAGTTGTAATTGTATATCTCACGGTGGTATAATAAAATATTAATAAAAAATATAAAAAATATGTGGGGTTTGGAACCAGAGATACACTGGCTAGGACACTTGCGTTGTATGAGAGTTGACCCAGGACTAAACCCCTGAGCATCACTATGTGTGGGACAAAAAGAAAACATACAGTATGTTTACTCCAAAGATGATTATAACTTAGCAAACATATTTTAGTCATTTTGCCAAGTGATCTGAATGACCAAGCACCAGGTCTGGGACAGAGGTCAATGGGCAGAGCACTTGCTTTGCAAAGAATGACACCCAGATGTCATCCCTAGCACCAAATGCTGTAAATCCCGAATACCAGAGTGACACCCAAGCACACACCTAGTAACAGTCCTTGAGTACAGTCAGTGAGGAACCAAAACAAAAATAAAACAAGATTAAACACCATATACCCAAGAACCTAAAAGAATTCAAGACCATACTGCCTGGGGTGGAGCGAAAAGACAGCTGGTAGGGCTTTTGCCTTGTATGTAGCAGTCCTGGGTTAATCTCAACCATCCATTATGGTCCCCTGAGCACTGCCAGGAATTAATTTCATTGTGCAGAGCCAAAATACTCCTTTAGCATTGCTGGTTGTAATAGCACACACACCCCCACCCCCCGAACAAGAGAGATCAAAATGCCTCTCTGCTGGCAATCTACCTGTCTTCTATTTTATTGATTCCTATTTCCATGAAATGATCCTTTAATGTTAAATTGTAAAAAATTGCAATTTTTTAATTGATAAATCCTGCAAGCACCCTGAAGTGTAACATAAAATAAATATGAAAACAACTCAAGCTACTCACAAGAGAGTTTTTCACTGTCACTCGCTTAGAAACAGTGAACTCTGGGAATGAATCTGGGAGCGACCAGGGAGGAATCAAGAAAATATTAGCTGGGCTTCCTTTTTGGGCTTCAGAGTCTCCATGTTCCAGGTGTTTATTCTATAGCTGGAAAAGAAAAGTGGGCAGGGTGGACAATAACATTTTGTATGCTGAGAAGGCAGTACTCTGATGAAGAACAGTCCATAAATTATGCAAATTTACAAAACATTTAGACTTTGTGTATATCAAACAAATTAACCACTTTATTTATTTATTTATTTATTTATTTTGCTTTTTTGGTCACACCGGGGATGCTCAGGGGTTACTCCTGGCTCTGCACTCAGGAATTACTCCTGGCGGTGCTCAGGGGGACCATATGGGTGCTGGGAATCGAACCCGGGCCGGAAGCCGCAAGGTATGCCCACCCGCTGGGCTATTGCTCCGGCCCCAAATTAACCACTTTAGAAGATAACAGTTGGGGCCGGGGCGATAGCCCAGCGGGTAGGGCATTTGCACGCAGCCGGCTCATGCCTGCCTGGGTTCGATTCCCGCATCCCATATGGTCCCCAAGCACCGCCAGGAGTGATTCCTGAGTGCAGAGCCAGGAGAAACCCCTGAGCATTGCCGGTGTGACTCAAAAAGCAAAAAAAAAAAAAGAAGATAACAGTTAATGCTAAAATCAATTACGTCTTTTATACTCAATTGTACTCAGGAATGCCGCTGAGTATAACTTTTTGGCGCTGAGCGGTACAAGATGCCGCTCTGTCTCACGTTCACTGATTCAAAGAAAGCCTTTGATTCTGTTAAGATCAAAGCGGTCATCGAAGCCCTAGCCAAACAGGGTGTTCAAACCCAATACATCAAGATCCTTCGTGAGCTGTATTATGGATTCACCACCAGGATCTCACCATTCTACAAGGAAGTGATCATTGATGTCAAGAGGGGTTTGTCAGGGTGATACTATTTCACCAAACTCTTCAGCGCCACCCTCGAGAACATCATGCAACAGTTAGAATGGGAAGGAATGGGAGTGAAGATAGATGGTCGGCAGCTACACCACCTGTGCTTCGCTGATGACATCATTCTAATAACACCAAACATTAGCCAAGCGGCACAAATGCTGGCTGACTTCGACCGAGAATGTGGAAAGATAGGTCTACACCTATATCTCAACAAAACTATGTTCATGAAAAATGAACTAGTTCCAGAGGCCCCATTCACTCTAAATGGAACAAACATCTCTGAATGCAGCAGTTATGTGTACCTAGGTCGAGAATTCAACATGAGACGACCTAAAACCTGAGCTGTGCAGGAGAAAGAGAATGGCATGGAAGCCTTCAAGAGCATCGAAGAAATAGCTAAAAGGACACATCTCTTCGACTCCACCATTCTCCCTGCATTAACATATGCCTCAGAGACCTGGGCCCTACGAAACCAGGATGAGAATACTATCTAGTCTCCCAAAGAGGAATCAAAAGAGCTATGCTTGGAATATCACGCCTCACTCAAGTGAGAGAAGTAATCCAGAGTTCTGACCTCCATCAACGATCCAGAGTCAGGGACACTGTCTCGTTTGCCAAGGCATCGAAAATCAGATGGGCTGGACATGTAATGCAATTTGGAGACAACCACTGGACTAGAGCCATTACCGACTGGATCTCACAGGACATCAAAAGATCATGTGGCCGCCCACCTACAAGATGGTCAGATTTCTTCGTCAAGAACCTGAACGAACGGTTTGAGGCTCTTCGTATTCCTGAAGCAACCAGATGCCATTGGGCTACACTGGCACATGATAGGGTCAAATGAAAATGTTACTGGTGTCTGCTTGAGCAAATTGATGAATAACGGGATGTCAAGTGATCAAGTGATACTTAGGGAACACTGAGTTCACTCTGGGAAAGTGACATCTCACATGAGGGTGTGGTGGTTTGGTAGGTGGGCCAGTAGTGCTGGGGGGATATTCTGGGGTTCTGGGGTCATACCTATTAAGGATATACTGCCTGGGGATCAAGCAGTAACACTGATGAAACTCAATGGATCTTACATGCCTGACTCTACCACCTGACCCACTTGCAGACATTACAAAACAAAACTTCTACAGATTATTACAAAATGCTTACTTCTTATGAATAGAATATTATACAATTAACAGTACTCTACACTAGAATTCACTAGAAACCAGATGAGGATACATCTGGTTTCTGAAATATCTAAACTTCACCAACTTGGAGCACGGATTTGGGTTCCTCCGTCCTTTCCTCCACCTCCATGCCAGCTACCCTGGAAGAGAGACATGCCAGACCCACAGCTCTGCTGTGACAGTCTTAGATAGTACTAGATGTTAGGATCAGGTCTTTCCCAGGATCTTTCACATTCACCGTATCCAGTACTAGGCAGGTTCTAATTGTGACCCATTATCCCAGTGAGACTAGCAGGAAGCCAGAGCAACCCCCCACACCTTGAGGTCAGTTATTTTCAACATCCAGACTCCACAGCTCTTCAGAGCTCCACCCAAAAAAAAAAACCTGATCTTTCCCTTTGAGTTTCATCAGTAAATGCTTGAGATGAGAGCCTTACTGAAAGTATACCACCTACACAGCAGAGCCTGGCAAGCTACCCGTTTTATTTGATATGCCAAAAAAACAGTAACGATTATGTACCTCATTCCCATGACCTGAAGGAATGGTTTGAGCTTTTACTGTTCCTGGGGCAAGCAGATGCCACTGGGGTACACTTGCTTGCAACAGGACATATGGAGATGTTACAGGTGCCTGCTTGAGCAAATAGATGAACAACGGGAAGACAAGTGATACAAGTGAAACTTCACCAAAGCAATCTGGTTGTCATCCGACTTGCTTTAGCTAAATGGACTACTGTACTGATAAGCAAAGTATAAACAGCAATTTTATATCAGAACTTCCTTATCTGAAGACTGTGATCAGTGATTTAGGCTTAGCCTGTTAGAAGTGCTTTATGCATAGGTGGGTGGTGGGGTGGGACGTGAGTGGTTTTCGTGGCAGTGAGGGCACATTGATGGCAGGACTGGTGTTGGAATACTGAATATTGAAAAAACAGTATGTGAACTGTTGGATTACAGGCCTAGCTAGCTTGGGAGCTTTGCTGTTTTATCCACTCACAGCTTAATCTATTTACATGTTCTTCTGCCAGGGTTCATACTAATGAGATCTTTCTTCTATGTAAACACTGGTGGAGGATGTGGCAGTTACAGAAGTCACCCTGACTCTCAATGAGTAACTCTGACTTATTATATATCTACTAAGACTTCTATGTTTTCTAGATTGGGCACAGCTCCTCTTTATACCCACTGGACCTAGCGTGGGATAGTTAGAATTTACCAGGAGACTACCACCCTGGCTACCTTGAGACTAAAGTTTAAGATTATAGGAAGGATCATACTAGTTTGCCCTCAAGCAGGTGAGTGTGACCCTTTCAGTATATGGAGAACAAGATACTCAGAATCACCCCGGTGCAGATAATAAATAAGGACCTTGTGGGTACCATCTAGATTACATGAAGTTCATGAAATTAAGATGTATTACTTTATACCAGCACCCTCTCTCTAAAAAGCCCCAAAGACCCGGAGCACAAAGTTCCCGTGGAAAGGGATGGAGCTACTTTGGACCTGTGCAGGCAGAACATGGAAGTATTCCCCGCATCTGTGAATGAACCAAGTGGACTGCATTTCCCCTGGCCCACTGTGCAGGCCTATTCTCTTCTGTGAGGTTCTACTGCCTCTGGCTCATTTTTTCCCTGAGTGAGGTTCTATTGCCTCTGGCTCATTTTTTCCCTGAGTTGACACCCAACGAAGATGTAAACAAGTCCTAGAGACATGCTTTTGTTACATTTCACCACTGAAGTACTTCGTGATCCCCAGAGAAATTCTGGACTTCTTCCTGTGGGCTCAATGGATTCTATGGGGTGCTGGAGAGACTATGCGCTGTACTATTGCTCAGACCAATCGCCCTGGAGTTTTCTTTGGGGGGGGGGAGGTTGTTATTGTTGTTTGATTCCATTTTTATCTCTGCGATAATACTTATTACATTTCTTACACAATTTTTTTTTAATTCTGTGAGACAGTAATATTCAACAGGACATTCTCACAAGAATAAGACCTGAACCTGAAACAGAACATTCCTGGCTAGGGCCAGAACCAAAATCACCTAACTAGGACTCACCAAAACAAAAAAATATGACCTGGTGAGGGCTTGACCACCCCCAGATGGTGGTCATCTGACATGATTTATGTTTTAACCCTGTGATGATTGCTATTGCCCAGGAATCTTATCCCCTTTTGAGAGACAGAGAGTCACACAGCAAAGCAATGAACAAAGCAGAGTTTATTGTGCTGGCTAGCCAGGGTCCAGCTCCCACATGGAATCGCAGGTCCAAAGAGGCAGGCGGGCCCTGAGCCTCCTCAAAAGGCCCCTTATGAAGGCTCTTATTACTGTCCATCACAACAGGGCCCTCGCAGTACACAGCCAATTAGTTTGTAATATCTTATTTCTAGCCTATCCACTCAAGGTATATTGCTCCTTAGCCTATAGGTGTGCGGTCACATGAGCAAGTAGGCAGGGCACGTCCACACGCACACAGGGTCATCTTCCTTGACCTGTCCATCCAGGCGGGGCATGCCTGCCATGAGCCCATCCAGGCCTGGCACTTCTTGCACTTGAATCAGGTCAACTTCCTGGCCCTGCCCACATTCCACAGCCCCCCCCCCCCCCCTTACCTTATCCTGGATAGAGACATCAACACCCAGGGTGGGTGGGGGCTGGTCCTTACTGATGCTTTACTGATCTCTATTGGGGGGAAATCTGAGACAAACTACTATTCTTTCATTCCCTATCCTTTCAATGATGATTTAGGTAGGCCATGTGGAAGGCAGATGCACTACCCACTATGCTATCGCTCTGGCCCCTTATTGTACTTTTTCTTTATTTCCTCACTAGAATGTTAAAAAGAAAAAAAGAAAAAACCACTTTCCATATGTTTGACATTTTCCCTAACTTTATTTGGGGACTGGCATGTTAGGACATAGTAAACCCTACAGAGTTTAATCACTTTTTTTTTCTTTTTGGGTCACACATAGCAATGCTCAGGGGTTATTCCTGGCTCTGCATGCTAGAAATACTCCTGGCAGTGCTCAGGAGACCATCGGGGATGCTGCAGATGGAACCCGGGTCGGCCGTGTGCAAGGCAAATGCCCTTCTTGCTGTGCTATCACTCTGGCCTTAGAGCTTGCTCATATTATAGGCATTTTTGAACATTCTTCCCTCCTTATCTTCTTTTCCTTCATTCACTTCTTCATTTCTCCCTTTCTTTGTTTGCTATTCCGCCCCTTTTTTTTTTTGGTGTGAAGCTTCACCCCGGTGCCCAGAGTTTCCTCCTTGTTCTGCACTCAGGGATTTCTCATGGAGGACTCGGGGACATATAAGGTGCCAGGTGCTGACCCCTGATTTGATGCATGTGAGGCAAAACTACCTGCTGTGCTCTCTCTCTCTCTGGCCACTTCTCTTTAAATATTCTTTAGTCATATTAAATGTTACACTTGTACAGTTTTCCTATTTATTGTACACTGAAAACGATATTCATAAAGAATTTTTTCTCTTTTTCAATTTTTGGGTCATACCCAGCGATGCTGCGGGGTTACTCCTGCCACTGCTGGGGGAGGCTAATGGGATGCGGAACCAAAACCTGGTGGGCCCCATGTCTTGAAAACGCCTTACCATTGTACTATTACTCCACCCCCATAAAGTATTTTTTTAATGTTTTATTGGATCCAGAGCAATGGTATGCTCTGGAGGGGGCTTCAAGGGAAATGACTGACCAGATATTTTATTCTCTGCAACCCATATGATCTGGATCCCAGTTAGAACTGATCCCTGAGAACAGAGCCAGGAATAAGTCTTTAGCTGCACTAGGCGTACCCAACAAAAAAGCAAAAAAAAATTTTTTTAAAAGTAAATGACAGGAAAAACATATTATCATAATGAAACCGAAATATAAATAAAATTTAATGCAGCATAGTTTGGATATAGAAATGAAAACTTAAGTTATAGAAATGATAGGAACTCTATGGTATTTATTTACATAATTTCATATGAGTTGTCACATGACTTTTTGGCTTACCCTTTCTACCCCATGATGCTAAGGGGTTACTCCTGGCTCTGCACTCATGAGTTACTCCTGGTGGTGCTTGGAGTCATAGATAGATGTCATAGATAGAACCCAGGTTGACAGCATGCAAAGCAAACAACCTACCTGCTGTAATATCACTCTGGCCCTAGATAACTCCTGAGCATCACCAGGTGTGACTCAAAAAAATAAAAAATAAAAAAAATTTTCTGATCATTTCATTGCTGTACCTCTAAGGGTTTTTTTGTTTGTTTGTTTTTTGCTTTTTGAGTCACTCCCAGTAATGCTCTGGGGTTTCTTCTGGCTCTGCACTCAGGAATTACTCCTGGCGGTCCTCGGGGGACCATATGGGATGCGGGGATAGAACCTGGCCAGCATGGGCCGGCCGTGTGCAAGGCAAACACCCTACCCGCTGGACTATTGCCCCGGCCCATCTAAGGGTATTTTTTGAATATGCAATAGGAAGTAAATTTTTTATTATCTGCTAATGGTGAAGAATGAAAAACAACATTGGTGGAGGGACTGAATTTGCAACATTGTCTGCCTGAAACAACTGTTTTAGAAACAACTTTGTAAAACACATTAATAAAAGTATTACCTTTTTTTTGGTTGTTTTGGGGGCCCCACATGGCAATGCTAAGGGGTTACTCCTGCTTCTGCACTCAGGAATTACTCCTGGCAGTGCTCAGGTGACCATATGGATGCCGGGATCAAACATGGGTCAACCATATGCAAGGCAAATGCCCTTCCAGCTGTGCTATAGCTCTGGCCACAATAAAAATATTTTTAAAGACATAGTCCGGAGTTACACTTGGAGGTACTTGGAGGCCATTCGTTAGGGCCTCTACACTTTGTTTTTATCTATTTCCCAGGATAGTAATGTGCATTTTCAGTTCTCTCATGACCTGTTCTCACTTGAACACATACTTCCTGTCTGTCTATTCCATCACATCTTTCTAAGCATGTTTCATTCAAAAAATATCTTGTTGTGAGTCCCAGAGTTTGTACAGTGGGTAGGGAGCTGTCCCTGCATTGCAGGAGGAACCCCTGAAAATACAAGGTGTGGCCACGAAGCAAAGGAAAAATAAAACTGGCAATCATTTGATACAGAATTACTTTCAACTAGTGTGTACATGTTTACATACACCTATATAGAAACATCATCAAGTTAAACAAAGTCACACTGTAGGGGCCAGAGCAATAGCACAGCCGGTAGTGCATTTGCCTTGCACGCAGTTGACCTGGGTTCGATCCCGACATCCCATATGGTCCCCCAAGCACCACCAGGAGTAATTCCTGATCGAAGAGCCAGGAGTAACCCCTGAGCATTGCGGAGCGTGAAAAAAAAAAAAAACAGGGCCGGAGCGATAGCAAAGCAGATAAAGCGTTTGCCTTGTATGCGGCCGGCATCCCATATGGTCCACCGAGCACTGCAAAGAGTAATTCCTGAGTGTAGAGCCAGGAGTAGCCCCTGAGCATTGCCGGAATGACCCTAAAAAAAAAAAAAAAAAGCCAAAGTCATACCGTAATTATAGCGCTTAAATGAGAAGGAATGTTGCGCAGATTAAACTGTGGGATGCAGGAGCCAGAGCGATAGCACAGCAGGTAGGGTCTTTGCCTTGCACGCAAAGGACCTGGGTTCAATCCCCAGCATACGAAATGGTCCCCAGAGCACCGCCAGGAGTAATTCCTGAGTGCAGAGCCAGGAGTAAACTCTGGGTGTCGCCAGGTGTGACCCAAAAAAAAAAATAAATGAAATAAAAATAAATAAATAAATAAAAAATAATACGCTGTGGGATGTGTGCAAGCACCCAAAACCTGCAACCAACCTAGGAGAGCTCCTGGGCTCGGCCACAGCCCCCACAACATGTGCCTCAAGTGGGATTGGTACTGGGAGTGTTACTTTTTTTTTCATTTTGGGTCATACCCAGCTATGCTCAGGGGCTACTCCTGGCTCTGCACTCAGGAATTACTCCAGGCAGTGCTTAGGGGACCATATGGGATGCTGAGGAATCAAACTGGGTCGGGTGGACTGCATAAAAGGCAAGTGCCCCGCCCACTGGACTATCACTCCAACCCCAGGATGCTACTTATTTTTTCTTTTTTGGGTCACACTCTGTGATGCTCGGGGGTTACTCCTGGCTCTGCACTCAGGAATTACTCCTGGCGGTGCTTGGGGACCATATAGGATGCCGGGGATCGAACCCCGGCCGGCTGGCAAGGCAAACGCCCTACCTGCTGGGCTATTGCTCCGGCCCCAGGATGCTACTTATTAAGAGTAAGCTGCCCATGGGAATCTCCTGGCGGACAGTTCCACAATGAAATTGACCACATCATCTTCAATCGACGGTTTTGTCTGACCGATGTTGCTGTCATCCACAAATTCCAAACAGGATCGGACCACAGTCTCCTTCATGCAAAATTCTACTTCCAGCAACGGGGAGAAAAAGCTGCAAAGTTTAAGAAGAGAACTCCCAGAACGACCACCAACTGGGAACTCTTTGGCACCATTGCAGCAACATGGGAAGATACCATCATTGACGACATCGATGAAGAATACAACCGACTGGTTCAGCACCTCCATGATTGTGCAAAGAATGCGAGAGAGAGAGAAAGACACAAAAGGTCGCTTGTCTTCAGAAACTCTTGAGCTCATTCGCCAACGTGGCAAGGCGCGAGCCTCAGGAGACCAAATGCTAATGTCCAAGCTTGCTAAACAGTGCAGAGAAGCGATAAAAGAAGACCTCAAAGACAGAAGAGCAGAAATACTGGAAGATGCAGCAGAGGCCGGGAAAAGCATTCGCACCGCCCGCCTGTCCTTCGCCAACTATAAGACCAAGATGACTGCCCTCCGACGCCCTGATGGATCTATCACATCTTCCAGAAAGGCAATGGAGTAGATTATCCAGGACTTCTACTCAAATCTCTTTGATAGCCACATCCACCTGCCCACATACCAAATTCCACAGGATGGATATGTCATTCCCAATGTTCTCCCTTCTGAAATCCGACATGCCATCTCGTCGGTAAAGAAGGGAACAGCACCAGGCCCAGACAAAGTCAGACCCGAACACCTGAAGAATCTGCCATCGGTACTTATCAATACACTAGCTCGGCTCTTCACACGCTACCTGTCCGAATGCAAGGTGCCCTCCAAATGGAAAACCAGCAGGACAGTTCTACTGTTCAAGAAGGGAGACATTCACGACATCGGCAACTATCGCCCCATCTGCCTGTTGTCCGACATCTACAAGCTGTTTACACGAGTCATCCTGAACAGAATTAGCAGAACACTAGATGAAGGACAACCATGCGAGCAAGCAGGTTTCCGGAAAGGATTCAGCACAATCGACCATATCCACATGGTAACCAAGCTCATTGAGGTTTGTAGGGAGTACAAGATGCCGCTCTGTCTCACGTTCATTGATTTACAGAAAGCCTTTGATTCTGTGGAGACTGAAGCAGTCATCGAAGCCCTAGCCAAACAGGGTGTTCAAACCCAATACATCAAGATCCTTCGTGAGCTGTATTACAGATTCACCACCAGGATCTCACCATTCTACAAAGAAGTGATCATTGATGTCAAAAGAGGGGTTCGACAGGGTGATACCATTTCACCAAAACTCTTCAGCGCCACCCTCGAGAACATCATGAGACAATTAGAATGGGAAGGAATGGGAGTGAAGATAGATGGTCGGCAACTACACCACCTCTGCTTCGCTGATGACATCGTTCTAATAACACCAAACATTAGCCAAGCGGCACAAATGCTGGCTGACTTTGACCGAGAATGTGGAAAGGTAGGTCTACAGCTGAATCTGAAGAAAACTATGTTCATGAGAAATGAACTAGTTCCTGAGGCCCCATTCACTCTCAATGGAACAAACATCTCTGAATGCAGCAGTTATGTGTACCTAGGTCGAGAAGTCAACATGATGAACGACCTAAAACCTGAGCTGCGCAGGAGGAAGAGAGCGGCATGGAATGCCTTCAAAGGCATTGAAGAAATAGCTAAAAGGACAAAGAACCTCCGGCTCCGGGCACATCTCTTTGACTCCACCGTTCTCCCTGCATTAACATACGCCTCAGAGACCTGGGCCCTACGAAAGCAGGATGAGAATGCTACTGGGGTCTCCCAGAGAGGCATCGAAAGAGCTATGCTTGGAATATCACGTCTCACTCAAGTGAGTGAAGGAATCCGGAGTTCTGACCTCCGTCGCTATTCCAGAATCAGGGACGCTGTCTCGTTTGCCAAGGCATCAAAAATCAGATGGGCTGGACATGTAATGCGATTTGGAGACAACCGCTGGACTAGAGCCATTACCAACTGGATCCCACGGGATGTCAAAAGATCACGTGGCCGCCCACCTACATGATGGTCAGACTTCCTTGTTAAGACCCTGAAGGAACGGTTTGAGGCTCTTCATATTCCTGAATCAACCAGATGCCATTGGGCTACATTGGCACGTGATAGGGTCCAATGGAAATGTTACTGGCACCCGCTCGAGCAAATCGATGAATAACAGGATTCAAGTGATCGGAGTCAAGCTGCCCATGGGGCCGGAGTGATAGCTCCCGCGGGTACGGCGTTTGCCTTGCACGCGGCTGGCCCATGCTGGCCCGGGTTCGATCCCCAGCATTGCATATGGTCCCCTGAGCACCGACAGGAGTGATTCCTGAGTGCAGAGCCAGGAGAAACCCCTGAGCATTGCCGAGTGTGACCCAAAAAGAAAAGAAAAAAAAGAAGAGTAAGCTGCCCCCCGCCCCACCTGCCCCAGGTACAGTCGCAGGGCAGGGATGCTTTGAGAGGGCTGCTGTCCCCCTCCCACACACAATACACGAATGTACCCCCTGTGTTTATTCCCCTCTTGGCCACATCCACAGGTCCTTCCTGCCAAATAGCTGGGTCTCTTCCCTGTGTGGCCCTAACCAATAATACCAAGTCAAAATGCATCAATGAAATGTGCAGTGTGGAACCAGAGATAGTACAGTGGGTAGGACGCTTGCCTTGCATGAAAGCAGACCCATGACTAAACCCTGAGCATCACCACGAGTGGCCACATAAACAAACAAATCATGCAGCATATTCCCTCAAAAGATGATTGTAACTAGCAAACATATTTCAGTCATTTTGTCAAGCGATCTGAATGACCACACACCAGGACTGGAGACAGAGCCCGTGCTTCCAGGAAGGACACCCAGATTTCATCCCTAGCACCAATTGCTGTAATTCTGGAACACCAGCGTGACACCCAATAACACCTAATAACAGTCCTTGAGTACAGCCAGTGAGGAACCAAAAGCAAAATAAATCAAGATTAAACAACATATAACCATGTACTTAAAGGATTTAAGGCCTGAGTGGGGGTCTGCTGTATCTTTCCAGGCGCTTCCTGAAGGCTCCAGAGAACAACGTGGGCAGCTGCCCTGTTTGATGCTGCGTCTGCAGGAGACTGTCTTCCCTGGGCCCTGGCCACGGAAGAGGCGTGTGGACTGCTTAGAAGGTTCCAGGAGCAGGCTGCCAGAGGTTTGTGCCTGCTGATGAGGGATGATGCTTGCACTACCAGAGTGGGTGCCTCTACGTGAAGGCTGCTCTCCAGGGCCACTCTCATACTTGACCACGTCCAAGCTCTCACGGCTGCACCCCTTCTCCGTGCTCCGCGGGTCACTCAGCACCTCGGCCACCTTCTGCTTGTGAGCAGTGTCGAGGCCCTGCTTCCGTGACCGCATGGCCGCTTCCTCCAAGGTCTCAGCACCTTCAAATTTGCCCTGGCATCTGTAGAGAGCCCCAAGGTTTTTTAAAGTGTTCGTAACAGTTGGGCTGTCCAACTTACACACTTTGTACCAGCCGCTGTACTCTCCAAACGAGGGTCCGTCTGGAGACTCACAGACATGGGGCAGAGCTGCTACTGACTCTCCCTGTGCCCAGCCACTCACGAGGCAGCCAGGAGGGATGGCGGGTTCTAGCCCTGGCCTGGCACGCCAGCAGAGCCTCGTAACAAGCCAGACGACCCCCCACTCCATGAGGGTCTCCATTTTCCACATCCGAACTTCCCTTCATCAGAACTCCACCCAGCAGACCAGCCTATCACAGCCCAGCTTCGCTGCCACGCAGTTCATCAATAAATGCTATATTTAGAGATGACTACAAGAGTATGCTACCCACACAGTAGAGCCTGGAAAGCTACCTGTGTTGTATTTGATATGCCAAATACCAGTAACAATTATAGACCTCATTCCCATGACCTGATGGAATGGTTTGAGGCTCTTTATGTTCCTGGAGCAAGCAGATGCCCTTGGGCTCTACTAGCATGAGACAGGACATATGGAGATGTTACTGGGGCCCGCTCGAGCAAATCGATGATGAACGGGAAGACAGTGATACAGTGATACAGTGATACTTAAAGGATTTAAAGAGCATACTGCCTGGGGCTGAACAGCCTAGAGCTGAAAGGCATTTGCCTTGCATGAGGCATACCTGGGTTAATCCAAGCAATCCAATATGGTCCTCCACCTCCCCCAACCGGCACACAGGAGTAATTCCTGAGTGCAGAGCCAGAACAAATCTTGAAGATTACTAGGTGTGACCACAGCCCCCACGGCCTCCACTCCCTCAAAAAAAAAAAAAAAGATCATATTGCCTGCCTACTGGCAAAGCACCTGTCTTCTACTTTTTTTATTCCTATACCTGAAGCGGTCCTTTATTGCCAAATTATTAAAAAATTACAATTTTTTAATTGATGAACCTGTGAACTTTCTGACCTGTAATATAAAATAAGAAAACATTAAGCTCTTCACCATAAAGTTTTTTCATTGTGACCCACAAGAGAAACAGTAATCTCTGGGAATGAATATGGTATCGACAAGGGAGGAATCAAGAAAAGACTAGCTGGGCTAACTTCTGGGCTTAAGAGTCATGGGGCGGGGCGGAGGCGATAGCCCAGCGGGTAGGGCGTTTGCCTTGCAGCGGCCGGCCTGTGCCGGCCCGGGTTTGATCCCGGCATCCCATATGGTCCCCCGAGCACCGCCAGGAGTAATTCCTGAGTGCAGAGCCAGGAGTAACCCCCTGAGCATCGCCGAGTGTGACCCAAAAGGGAAAAAAAAAAAAAAGAGTCATGGGGTCGGAGCCAGAGCAATAGCCCAGCGGGTAAGGGCATTTGCCTTACACGCGGCTGGCCTCTGGTGGCCCGGTTCGATCTCCCGGCATTCCATATGGTCCCTGAGCACCGCCAGGAGTAATTCCTGAGTGCAGAGCCAGGAGTAACCCCCTGAGCGTCCACCGGGTGTGACCCAAAAAAGCAAAAAAAAAAAAAAAAAAAAAGAGTCATGGTGCCGGAGCGATAGTCCAGCAGGTAGGGCGCTGCCTTGCACGTGGTCTGCCCATGCCGGCCCGGGTTCGATCCCTGGCATCCCATATGGTCCCTGGAGCATCGCCAGGAGTAGTTCCTGCGTGCAGAGCCAGGAGAAACCCCTGAGCATTGCTGGGTGTGACCCAAAAAAAAAAGAGAAAAAAAAAAAGTCTTGTGTGTTGCGCTATGAATTCAGTACCTGGAAAAGAAAAGAGGGTTGGATAGATAATCAAATAAATAAAAATGAAATAAATAAAAATCTAGGGGCTGGAGCGATCGTACAATGAGTAGGTAATTTGTCTTGCATGTAGTTGACCTGGGTTCAATCCCGACACCCCATATGGTCCCCTGAGAACTGCCAAGAGTAATTCCTGAGTGCAGAGCCAGGAGAAACCCCTGAGCATTATTGGGTGAGACCCCAAAAAAAAAAAAAAGGGAATAAAAAAATTCTGAAGATTCTTGCAAAACGCTCAATTCTTATGAATAGGATCATATTACAAAGTACTCTATGTACTAAAAGTCAGATTAGTTTACAAGTAGTTTTTTTAAATATTTTATTATACTACCGTGAGATATACAATTACAAAAATGTTCATATTTGGGTTTCGGTCATACAGTGTTCCAGCACCCATCCCTCCATCAGTGCCCATTTCCCACCACCAATGTCCCCAATTCCCTCCCTACAAGTAGTTTTTGAGCTATCTAAACTTCACCAAAAGCAATCTGGCTGTCATCTAACTCGCTTTGCTAAATGGACTACTGTATTGATGAGCAAAGTATAAACAGCACTTTTCTATTAGCGCTTCCTTGTCTGAAGACTGTCATCTCCCAGTGACTTGGGCTTAGCCTGTTAGTAATGCTTGACACAGAGATGGGCGGTGGGTAGGAAAAGAGGGGTTTTGGTAGCCTTAAGGCCACATTGATGGTGGGACTGGTATTGGAATATTGAATACTTGATAAAACTATACAGTGAACAGCTTCTTAAATCACAGTGTTTAAATAAAGTTTAAAAAATATATAATCGCCATGGGGTCGGGAATGATAGCACAGCATAGGACGTTTGCCTTGCACGCAGCTGACTAGGGTTCCATGCTTGGCATCCCATATGATCCCTCATGCACCGCCAGATGTAACTTCTGAAGCAGAGCCAGGAGGAACCCCTGAGCATATCCAGGTGTGATGCATAAAATTAAAACACAGAGAGAGAGAGAGAGAGAGAGAGAGAGAGAGAGAGAGAGAGAGAGAGAGCTTGATGCTTGGGTCCGGAAAGTGGACAGCTGCGGAGCCCTTTGTCTTGTACAGAATTGACCCATGTTCAATACCTGATACACACAAAAGTTCAAAAAGTTCACAGAGGGCAGCAGGAGTGTTCTGTGAGCACAAAGACAGGTGTACCCCTGAGAACTGCCAGGTGTGGCCCCAAAACAAACAAAACTGCTTGACATAGTCAACAGTTAGCAGAAATAACAATTATTCAAAGAGATTCAACCAGCCTTAGAAAAAAGACCAAAGAACTTCTACCTCACTTGTCATGCAGGCCACACAGTTTAGAATATTTAGGGGGCAGAGGGATAGCACAGCGGTTAGGGTATTTGCCTTGCAGGTGGCTGACCAGGGTTTAATCCTAGGCACCCCATACTATCTCCTAGAACCACTAGGAGTAATTCCTGAGTCAGGAGTAACCCCTGAGCATTGTCGAGTGTGACCCAAAAGAGCAAGAGGAGAAAAAAAAAAAAGAAAATGTAAAGACATGGGGCTAGAGCAGTATTACAGCAGGTAGAGTGTTTGCCTTGCACGAAGCCAAGTCAGTTCCGTAACTGGCATTCATAGGTTCACCAAGCATGACCAGAAGAAATTCTTGAAGCACAGCAGGAAAAACCCCAAGAATCGCTGGGTCTATCTACAAACGAAAAAATATTTGGGGTCAGGCTGATAGCGCACAGAGGGTAACGGCCTTGCCTCACATACAGCCAACCTGGGTATGATCTGAACACCACATGTGGCTACTGAAACCTGTAACAAGTGATTTCTGGGAACAGAGCCAGAAGTAAGCCATAAAGACAGTCCGACAGAACCAAAAATAGGTGAAATTCGCCTATTCAACTAGTCCAAAAGTGGACACACTGAGCTTGCAATAAATAAGAAAGTTTCATTGGGCATTGATGGCCAAGAAAATTAAAGTCACTTTAAGTAAACAAACTAAATGACCTCTAACTGCTCTGAAGGCTACTATTAGCTTCTATGAGTGTTTCAGACTCCCCACTGTAGGGGTTGGGTTTCCATGCTGGGAAATCGCCACAGAGCTTCAGCATCTTCCTTCAGACGAGGAACAAAACTGTTCTCACGCTACATCTCCTCACACGGGTTTTTCTGTTCCCTCCCCACCTGGTGTCCGTATATCTCTGTCACTAACACACAGACACCTCCACTCAGCTCCCCTCACTCACTGTTCTGTTCCCTTCCTGGATGTGACCCCACTGTCCACGGTGTGTCCTTTGTGCTCACCCCTGCGTTCAGTTCCCCTCTGCCTTCTACTTGCGCCAGCAGGTCCCAAATCCACAAGTGTTGTGGATCCTTCAACAACTTCACTTAGGTCCCTTCACCAAATGCTCTGTTCCCTGAACCTTGTACCATGGGTGGTCAGGGCCGCTTCTCTGATATTGGTGGGCCCCCACTGGTGGCTTATGTGAGGCAGAGAGAAGAGTGATGGTCCCTTTCTCCCAACCCACCTCTGCTGCCCTGGTAACCTATGGGAAGGCTAGGCCTTACCAAGCCCTTGCAGGTTTTAGTCTTCGCCTCTCTCCTGTCCTTTGTTCCTATCGGATCTTCTCTTAGGGGTATCGAGGCGTCAGAGGTAAGATTGGGAGAACGTGACAGTCTTTCTCCTCCCCCTCCACAAAATCACACGTGTGGTGTCCCAGCTACATCAGATGGCAACCACAAGGGATGGTTGCAGAAAAGAATACCCCCAAAGAAGGATCTGTGGAAAATATGCTGAGAAGGTAATGATCCCTTGGAAGATATCTAGAGGGATGGAGGAAGTATATACTAATCCCTATACTGTGTGTGTGTGTGTGTGTGTGTGTGTGTGTGTGTGTGTGTGTGTGTGTGTTGTGTGTTTGTGTGTACACCCTAATATATCCTATCAGGTGTGATTCTGTGGCTCCATGACCTGGCACCCTTAAGGTCCCAAAAAAGGTTATGGAGTCCAAGTGGGCTGTCTGCAAAAATTCCAAGGAGGGCATATGGCCTAGCGTGGCACTGGTATAGCTGCTGGTAATTAGTCACAACACTTGGGGCCGGAGTGATAGCTCAGCGGGTAGGGGCGTTTGCCTTGCAAGCGGCCAGCCCTTGCCGGCCCAATCCCCAGCATCCCATATGGTTGCCCGAGCACTGCCAGGAGTAATTCCTGAGTGCAGAGCCAGGAGAAACCCCTGAGCATTGCCGAGTGTGACCCAAAAAAAGCAAAAAAAAGAAAAAAAAAGTCCTGGCAGCTGAACACCATGACTAAGTCCTTTACCAGCCAGAGCACCTGAATGGTCTCTCTGAAGAGGCACTCCTTCTTTGTCTTGATCACTATGGGAGGCGAAGGGAGGGAAAACCCACAAGAGAAAAAAATTCTAAGATACGAAGCAGAAGACCAACTTCCACATAAAAATCATTTCTGTACATCCCCTCCCTTATCTCAGACTATCAAGACAACAAAGAGATCACCAGGAGCCACTGAAATGCTAAATAAGTCAGCCAGCAGAGTCTAGGAAGGGGGGGGGGGAAAGTAAAAAAGAAGCAGAAAAAGCAGAACTCAGGAAAAGCAGCAAAGGGGCTGGAGAAATAGTGAATGGGAAGGGCACTTTCCTTGCATGTGGCCAGACCGGGTTCGATCCATGGCATCCCATATGTCCCCCTAGCACCGCCAGGAGTAATTCCTGAGTGTAGATCCAGGAGTACCCCTGAACATTGCCTGGTGTGACCCAAAAGCAAAAAAAAAAAAGAAAGAGAGACAGAGAGAAAGCAGAAATTAAGCAAGGCAGAACTATTTTCCCAACTGTGAGACAGTAATATTCAACAGAAACGTTTTCTCACAAGCATAAGGTCTGGGGGCCAGAGAGAGGGCAGAGCAGGGAGGCACAGCAGGGACGGCCTTTCCTTGCATGCAGTAAACACAGGTTGATCCTCAGCATCCCATATGGTCCCCTGAGTATGGGGGTCCCCTGAGTATATGTCCCAGAGTAATTCCTACGTGCAGAGCCAGGGTAACCCATGAACATCGCTGGGTGAGACCCCAAAAAAAAAAAAAAAAAAAAAAAAAGAATAAGGCCTGACCCTGAAGCAGAACATTTTTGGGGCCAGGACCCGGATGTAAAAATAGCCTGATTGCCCTGCCCAAGAAGGATAAAAGATCTGGTCAGGGTTGATAACCCCCAGATGGTGGTCTTTTGACATGATATATGTTATTAACTCTGTCATGATGATTTAGGGTATCCTACCTGCTTTGTCTGCTTCTGTATATCTGCTTTGCTTAGATAAAATGAAGAATTTGGGCAGGTATCCGAAGGTTGTGTCGAAGAAGGTATAAAATCTGAGAGTTGAAGGCTGTTTAAATCAAGACAAGGCTGTTTAAATCTCACGCCATGTGCAAGGCTGTTGCAGTATACCTGAGAGCATCTGCATCTGACCTGGATTGCCTCCTGTAGGTCACTTTGTAGATAGGAGGGTAGTTTAAATGTGGCAGTTTATCTGACCAGGTATTCTATACTGGCTGGTATATTCTCGCATGCTGCCACAATCTTCATGGGACTAGCTAGAACTTACTGGTATATTTGCCTGGCCATGTTGGATCTCTAAGTAATTAGACCAGAGAAAAATGCTGTTTGCCTCCAAGCAAGCAAGCATGGCTCCCTGATAACTCAAAGGCAACTAAAACATAGAAATACCATGAAGTAAAGACGAGACTTATGACGGCTTGGAGAAATATTTAACTGGCATTAGTATAGTCTCTGGTACAGATGCTTGCCTCTGTATTTTGAGATACAGTTCATCTCAGAAACCCCTTCTCTCTACCCTGCAAAGGCATTTCCTAGACAGATCTTGAGTCAGTGACATTAACATCTAAAAAGGGCCTAGGTGAGGTCCTGGAGAAATTACCTGAGGGCATCTGACCCTGAAGGCTTCTCATAAAAGTGGGAGGTCTGGGCTGCAGGTATATAAAACTAGGCTGCTTCCTCTCCTTGCTCTCTTTTGGGTCACTCTCTCCCCCATTTCTGCTGGCACCTTGACTCTGTCTCCTCTCTACAGGGCCTTAACACGTGGTGGCCGCCATCTTGGCCTACAAATGGAGGTGGAGGTCCTAGTCAGAACACTGAGTTTGGCGTTTTTCCTATTTGATTTGTATGCCTAAATCTGTATTAAGTAAAGCATTTTGAAACTCCACCGGATTCTCCGAGAGGTGGTCGCCGATCCCCTGGGAACAGAAGGGGATCCCTGACCCTGCTCCCAGATTTTGTGCAGGGCGCCTCAGTGTTTCCACGCACAAGGCAAATTCTGACAGGGCTATTCTCTGCCCTGGAAATTGCCTTTCCTTTCTCAGTCCATCAGTTTCCTCTGCCTCTTCTAAAGGGTCAGATAACAACTAGAGCAGATCATCTGTATGTGTGTGTGTGGTGGCCACCCCTTGCTTCTAGTCAATGGTCTGTCTGTGTGGAATATTGGGGTGTTAGAACAGAGCTGAAATCAGAAACAGATTGTTAAACCACATTTAAACAATGAATTCTAAACTGACTGTTGAGCATGAGGAGAAATGGAAATTCTCAATCCTAGATCATACTGCAAAAGGTTAAAGGGTTCCTGTTCCCTGAAATTTTCTCAGCTTTAGAAACTGTGCTGCTTGAAACAGTGGGAGCTAGAGGCAAAATCAGGATAGAAAGAAGAACTTGGTGGGACAGTGCAGAACTTTATCTCATAAGTCTTAGTCAAAACTTTTAATGAGAAATTAGGCTGTTTTACAAATAATGGGTACAAACACCATCAAAAGAAGATCAAAAAAGTCTTCTCAAACAAAAAGTTCAAGTGTTTTCCTAGGCTGATTTTTTAAAAATTTAGTAAAACCAAAGGGGCTTTTTTAATATGCCTGAAAGTATATGTTTTTTTCTGTGTGAAACTTTTAATTCTTAAAAGTGAAAAAATTGGAGGAATCCAAAGACCATTGTCTCACCCCTCTGATCTGGGAGGGATCCAGGGAAATTGTTATCTGTATGCAAAATGATAAGAGAACAAAGAAAAAATGGAGTCATTTTAAGTCAGAAGCTGCTTTAACTTTAGTGGTTTCTGAAAATAGTGAATTGCGAAAAAGTGCAGGAAAATAACTAATCAACTTTTCAGACTGTTATACTGCCAGTCCATGAAAATGCAAGCTATTATCAAGAAAATTTTGTATCATGTGAGTTTTTCACCATGTATCAACCTAGTACTGACTGTAAGAGTACTTTATTCATAAGTGAAATCCTTGCTGTTTCTTGGTAGTTATTTTTGTGAGTGTTTTATCCCTGCAAAATTTGTGTTTTCTTAGAAATTGTAATTCAAATAAAACAATGTTTTCTGGTTTATCTTAGTTCCTAATATAGTCAACTTTTGCTGAGTGTATATTTCTAAGATGTTTAATTAGGAGCACCTCAAAAACCTTTTGAATAGCCATGGGACTGGTTTAATGCTTTTAAGGCAGTTTTGTCATGCTAAATGAGATCATTAAATACTAGTTTCCAGGGCGGGGGGCGATAGCCCAGCGGGTAGGGCGTCTGCCTTGCACGCGGGGCCCGCCCATGCCGGCCCGGGTTCGATCCCCGGCATCCCATATGGTCCCCGAGCACTGCCAGGAGTAATTCCTGAGTGCAGAGCCAGGAGAAACCCCTGAGTACTGCCGGGTGTGACCCAAAAAAAAAAAAAAAAAAAAAAAAAAAATACTAGTTTCCAAACTATTTGGGACATGAGGCTGTATTAAGTTTATAAAATGGAGGGGCCGGAGAGATAGTCCAGTGGGTAGGGCGTTTGCCTTGCAGCGGCCGGCCCATGCTGGCCCAGGTTCGATCCCCAGCATCCCATATGGTCCCCGAGCACCACCAGGAGTAATTCCTGAGTGCAGAGCCAGGAGAAACCCCTGAGCATTGCCAGGTGTGACCCAAAAAAGCAAAAAAAATAAATAAAATAAAGAAGGAAGTTAAACCTGTACAATGTGACAATAAGGAGTCTAGATGCATATCTTATGAAACATAATGGATGGAAATAGCATCAGTGGGAAAAGGAAAAGAATCCTGTTAAAGTGAAACTGGTTTTGGAATGGAAGGAAGCAAGGTTACAGGACAGAATGAATGTAAAAGAAATGTTAAAAAGTTTGAGGATGTCAAGTAAAGAAACTAAAGATCAAGCTAATCTTATTTTCTGCTATTTAAAGATCCCATTTGCTGGGCTGGAGCAATAGCAGCGTGGGGAGGGCGTTTGCCTTGCATGCGGCCAACCCAGGTTCAATCCTCAGCATTCCACATGGTCCCCTGAGCCCGCCAGGAGTAATTCCTGAGTAAAGAGCCAGGAGTAACCCCTGAGTGTCGCCGGGTGTGACCCAAAAAAGAAAAATAAAAATCCCATCTGCTATATAAAGATCTGATCTTTAAATTTCTGCAGAGGTGTTCTAGTACCCTTTTGGGTGAGATCTATGGAAAAGATAATAGATGGGCGGTATGGACTCCTATGACAGTGCTCTTGGAAAAATGGGAATCAAGGTTTCTTACATGAGATTAAATGAATTATACATGATACTGCTAAACCATATGCTCTTACCTCTACAGATCTTAATGTTTCTTTTGGGTAGGAACCATAGAAAACAGGCATACTGCATCTTATTGCAAGCAAAGTGAAATATTTCCTTTTCTCTCCTTGCACCTTCGGTACATTTTTGATCCTTTACAGCAGCGTGTTGGTTTGCATAAATCCGATGGAAAATCGTTCCTCTCTGGAAAAGGATTATCCCTCATGCAGACAGGAAAACCCACTTGTGGAACCCCAAAGCCTCTTGCACGGAAACAAAGTCAAAAGGGATTGGTCTAAATGAGAGGAGCAGATATTTAACAGATGCTCTTACAAGTGCCCTGCAAACCTCAGGGAGACCCTAGAGACAGGCCAGCTCAAAGAAGCACTGGAAATCGTCTCTGCTCTGGAAAGCAAGGAATCTGCCCACCTGCAGACTGTCAACTGCCTGGGCCATGACAAGGAAGGCCACTGCAACAGCGATAAACGGCAGAGCCCCAGACTGAACCCCCTTTCGAGAGAAGCTCCAGTAGGAACAAAGAGGAAAGGAATTTCAAAGAAGATCATCCACCACTCCCAACACTACCCCCACTCAGCAACAGACTTTTACCTAAGTATAAGCCGGGGGTGACAGCTTGTGAAAAACCTGTAAAAGCCACCTTGAACAAAGGAAGGGCGGCCATGCTGCCCCAGCCCAGGTGCTGCTCGAGCCCGAGAGGCCGAACACACCTGTCGCCCCCACCGCCCCTCTTCAGATGTGTCTTTCTCACGTTCCGTCATTAAAATCTCCAAATAAAATCTGCTTTACTTTGCTTCTCCTTTCCTCCTGAAATTCTTCAGCGAGGCAAAGACAAGAACCTGCAGACCTGGGGAAATCCTAACCGTCCCGGGGTGCCGGGGCCGCAGAGGTGGATTTGGAGAAAGTGACGGTCTCTCTCCTCCCCACCTACGTCAGCAAGGGACGCCCCTAATAAACCGGTTTCGTTTTTCCTTTTCCACTCTGCGTCGGTCTTTCACCTCTCCGGGAACGCTTCCCCCCTCAAAACTTTCTCGGGTTCCCTGAGCTTCAGCCGCCAAACACGGTCCCCCGCGCTTCACTCCCTCCATTCCTAGTTTGCAGAGCGCGGGCTCGCCGTCAGCCTCACGACGCGCTCCCGGCCCCTCACCCACCTTCTGCTCCTTCGAACTCGTGTTCGGAGCCTCAGACCTTCCTTCAGCTTCACGAGGACTATTGCGACCCGTCAGCCTTTCACAGCAACTTCAGCGAACACTCACAAGAAACGGAAGCAGGAAGTTCTGGCGGAAGTGGGTGAAACGCTCTCTGACGTACGATGACGAAACCCTGACGTACCCGCCCCGCCCGTGGAGCTAGGTCAGCGAGGACTACATTTCCCACAATCCTCTGCGCCGGCTCGTGCACTCCCGTGGAGTTGTGCTGCATGTATGTCCATATAGATAGTGAAATGTAAGTCTTAAGTGTGAACAGATCATCCTCAGTTTATTGTATTGTATCTCCAATAATATGCTAAACAACAAAAGATGATATTTAAAACTAAAAATTGGGCGCCGGAGCGATAGTCCAGGAGGTAGGGCCGGTAACACACGGCCAACCGGGTTCTATTCCTTAGTATCCCATATGGTCCCCAAGCACCTACAGGAGTAATTTCTGAGTGCAGATCCAGGAGTAACCCCTGAGCACTGCTGAGTCTGAGTGTGGCCCAAAACATAGCTAGCTAGCTAGGTAGAGAGAGAGAGGGGGGGGGGGGGGAGAGAGAGGGGGAGAGGGGGGGGAGAGAGAGAGAGAGAGAGAGAGGAGAGAGAGAGAGAGAGAGAGAGAGAGAGAGAGAGAGAGAGAGAGAGAGAGAGAGAGAGAGAGAGAGAGAGAGAGAGAGAGAGAGAGAGAGAGAGAGAGAGAGAGAGAGAGAGAGAGAGAGAGAGAGAGAGAGAGAGAGAGAGAGAGAGAGAGAGAGAGAGAGAGAGAGAGAGAGAGAGAGAGAGAGAGAGAGAGAGAGAGAGAGAGAGAGAGAGAAATATTGGTAGATTTCATGATTTGCTATTAATAAATGTATACTGATAAAAATTTAAACCTCTGTAGAAAACTAACATTATTAGTAGTGAAGTTTATAAAGAAGTTATTTCATAATGTAACTAACGTTTCACAACATTAATATTTATGAAAAATTTCAAAATGGTCTAAGTTATTTCATTTTTGCTTTTTTGGGGTCACACCTGGCGATCGATGCTCAGTTGTTACTCCTGGCTGTGCTTGGGATGTCAGGGATCGAAACAAGGTCCGCAGCGTGCAATGCAAACTCCCTACATGCTGGACTAACGTGCTGGCCCCTATCGCCACCCCCTTTTTTTTTTTTTAATCTTTTTGTGTCACACCCGGCAATGCTCAGGAATTGTTCCTGCTGGTGTTCGGGGACCATATAGGATGCAGTGATTGAACCCAGGTCGGCTGCATGTAGGCAAACACCCTACCCGCTGTGCTATCTCTCCTACCCTCTTTTTTCCTTTTGGGGGTGTCCCACCATACAAACTTTAAGGGCTTACTCCTGGCTGTGCACTCAGGAATAACTCCTGGCAGTGCTGAAAGGACCATATGGATGCCAGGAATAGAACTTGGGTGTGCCACATGGAAGGAAAAAATCCCTACCCATGGTACTATTGCTCCAGCACCATGGTGTAAGAAATTCTTGATCATAACTTCCTTAATTTGTAGAAATATATATTTGGTAGAGAGAAAAATATATTAGCAAATGTTATGCAAAACATTTATAACTTGGGTGGAGGGACAGCACAGTGGGTAGGGCGTTTGCCTTGCATGCGGCAGACTGGGATTGTATCCCCGGCATCCCCTATGTTCCCCAAGCACCGCTAGGAATAATTTCTGAGTGCACAGCCAGGAGTAACCCCTAAGCATTGCCAGGTGTGACCCAAAAAATATATAACTCAACATCTGATAATGCAATGGCAAGTCTTACCAAAATTCAAATTTAAGGCAATTTCACTGTATCACTGTCTGTCTGTCTTCCCGTTCATCATCGATTGGCTCGAGCAGGCACCAGAAACATCTCCATATGTCCTGTCTCATGCTAGTAGAGTCCAAGGGCACCTGCTTGCTCCAGGAACATAAAGAGCCTCAAACCATTCCATCAGGTCATGGGAATGAGGTCTTTAATTGTTACTAGTATTTGGCATATCAAATACAACACGGGTAGCTTGCCAGGCTCTGCCGTGCGGGTAAAGGCAATTTAAATTGCCTTGCCTTCCTTACCCATAAGGCAATTTACAAAAAAAAAAAAATAGAGAAGGGACCAGTTTTCTAATTTTTTTTTTTTTTTTTTGCTTTTTGGGTCACACCGGCAATTCTCGGGGTTATTCCCGGCTCTGTACTCAGGAATTACTCCTGGCAGTGCTTGGGAGGAATATATGGTATGCCCAGGATCAAACCCAGTAGGCCACATGCAAGGCAAATGCCCTACACACTGAGCTATTGCTCTGGCCCTGGGACCACTGTTCTAATAATTATGGGAAATCCTAATGCTACACTAGAACTAGAACTAGAAATCCTAATGCCACACTAGAACTGAGGGAGGGAGAGGGGAGAAGAGGGAGGGAGGGAAGGGAAGGGAAGGGAAGGATGCCTGCCATGATCGCAGGCTGGCTGAGGGGCAGGACTCTGGGGACATTGGTGTTGTGAAAGATGTATTGGTGGACGGATGTGTGCTGAACACTATGACTGAAACCCAATCCTGAACAGGTTTGTAACTGTATATAACAGTGGGATAATAAAAATTTTAAGGGGCCAGAGCGATAGCCCAGTGGGTAGGGTGTTTGCCTTTCACGCGGCCCGCCCATGCCGGGCCAGGTTCGATCCCCGGCATCCCATATGGTCCCCCGAGCACCGCCAGGAGTGATTCCTGAGTGCAGAGCCAGGAGAAACCCCTGAGCATTGCCGGGTGTGACCCAAAAAAGAAAAAATAAATTTAAAAATTAAGCCAGGGCCAGAGAAATAGCACAGTGGGTAGGCGTTTGCCTTGCATGTGGCCTACCTGGGTTTGATCCCTGGCATCCCATATGGTCCCCCCAGCACTGCCAGGAGTAATTCCTGAGCGAAGTGCCAGGAGTAAACCCCTGAGTATCACCAGGTGTGACCCCCAAAAAAAATTTAAGCCGTACCAGATATTTCTAAACTTTTTCTGATTAGATGACAGCATTTAAGAATAGATAAATCACTGTATCACTGTCTTCCCGTTCATCATCGATTTGCTCGAGCGGGCACCAGTAACATCTCCATATGACCTGTCTCATGCAAGTAGAGCCCAATGGTACCTGCTTGCTCCGGGAACAGAAAGAGCCTCAAACCATTCCATCAGGCCATGGGAATGAGGTCTATAATTGTTACTAGTATTTGGCATATCAAATACAACACGGGTAGCCTACCAGGCTCTGCCCTATGGGTAGCATACTCTTGTAGTCATCTCAAAATCCAGCATTTATTGATGAACCGCGCAGCCACAAGCGGCCGCTGAAGCCGGGCTGTGATAGGCTGGTCTGTTGGGTGGAGTTCTGAGGAGGGGGAAGTCCGGATGTGGAAAATGGAGGCCCTCATGGAGTGGGGGGGTCGTCTGGCTTGTTGCGAGGCTCTGCTGGGGTGTCAGGCCAGGGCCAGAACCTGCCATCCCTCCCGGGTCCCTCATGAGTGGCTGGGCACAGGGAGAGCCAGTAACAGCTCAGCCCCATGTCTGTGAGTCTCTGGATCAGTATACCTGGGCCTGATTAAAAAGGCTGCTGCAGGGTGGATCTCCATGAGCCGGGCTGTCATATGCTGGTCTGCTGGGTGGAGTTCTGATGAGGGGGAAATCCGGATGTGGAAAATGGAGGCCCTCATGGAGTGGGGGGGTCATCTGGCTTGTTGTGAGACTCTGCTGGGCCGGATTAAAAAATGCTGCTGCAGGGTGGATCTCAATGAGCCGGGCTAGACATGGCACCTCAGCTTCAGGCAGTCTGCAAGCTCACTTGTTGCAGGACTCCTCTAAGAGCCCCCTTTCTCTACCCTATGGAGGTTTTTCCAGGCTGATCTTGGCTCACAACATTATCATATAAAAAGACATTGGGTGAGGTGCTGGGAAAAATTACCTGAGGGCATTTAACCCTTCCTGGAAGTTACATTTGGCCAGCTCCTCCCAGCTCTGCTGGGAGGCTTTGAATTAGCTCTGGGTCCTTGTACATTTCTATAGAGCTATTTTCCTGTTTGCATCTCTAGATAGCCCAGCCCAGAATGGGCTGGGCTGGGGAGTTTGGGCGGATTTCTGGCTGTAAGATAAGCTGCAAGAAGAAAGAAGGCTCTCTTTTTCCCTTTGCCATTTCGGCTTCCCCTTGGTGTTTTTGCTTCTCCGTCCTCTCCATTCTCTGTTGGGCCTCAACGTGTGGTGGCAGCCATCTTGTCCTACACCTGGCTGGGGCCTAGCTGGGAACCTGGAGTCCAGAGGTTTTGCCTGCTCTTGGATTGTATATTGGAACCTGTAATAGTAAAAAGCCCTTTTAAAACTGCATCGGATTC
Organism: Cryptotis parvus; assembly: GCA_021461705.1. Lineage (NCBI taxonomy): Eukaryota > Metazoa > Chordata > Mammalia > Eulipotyphla > Soricidae > Cryptotis > Cryptotis parvus. Next base: position 23,855 of record JAJIBD010001112.1, on the reverse strand, counting down.
CTGAGTTTTCATCCATTCCTTGCCGGCTTCGGAGGTAGAAGAGAATTCGCTTCCTGGCACTGTTGGGGACCCTGGCGGCCCCCCGACACTCACTGATCAGTTTTGTGGCACAAATGGGAAGTATATGGTCAGTGACATCATGAAGTAGGCAGCAAGCTGAAGCTCCATCTAGCTCGGAATAGATAAATAAGGGAAGTCATTTTTTAAATTTTTTATTATACCACCGTGAAACATACAATTACAAAGGTGTTCACAATTGGTTCTTGGCAATACAGCACACCAGCACCCATCCCTCCACCAGTGCCCCATCTCCACCACCAATGCAGCCCACCCCCTCCCACCCACCCCCATGCTGCCTCAACACCAGGTACCCCAGTTTCCTCTCTTTCTCTCTCTGCTCTCTCTCTGTCTCTGCATCTCTCTCCCTCTTATTTTACACATTGTGGCTAGCCCAGCAGATATTTAGAGTTTATCACTTAAGTCTCTTTGTGTATATTCAATGGTGAGTTTTAATCTGCCATTACCATTTCCCACATTTAAAAAAACACTGGTATCTATTTATGTCATATTAATGAATGCAATCATTCTATATCTGTCCTTTTCCTTCTGACTAATTTCACTCAGCATGATAGGAAGTCATTTGAAGACAAACTTTTTTTTTTTTTTTGTTATTATACAACCGTGAGATACACGATTACAAGGATGTTCACAGTTGGGTCTCTTTCATACAATGTTCCAGCACCCAGCCCTCCATTAGTGCCCCACTCCCACCACCAATGTCCCAACGCTCCCTCCCACCCAACCTCAGCCTGTCCCTATAGCAGGCACCTTATCTTTCTATCTGTTTTTTTTTTTTGGTCACACCCGGCAATGCTCAGGGCTTTCTCCTGGCTCTGCACTCAGGAATTACTCCTGGCGGTGCTGGGGGACCATATGGGATGCCAGGGATCGAACCCGGACCAGCACAGGCTGGCTGCGTGCAAGGCAAACGCCCCTACCCGCTGGGCTATCGCTCCGGCCCCTCTATCTGTCTCTGTCTCTGTATTTCTCTCTCTCCTCTTACACTTTGTGACTTGCCTTACAATTTATGATGCAATTATCTATGTGTATATTCAGTAGTGTCTTGTGTGAGACTATATTTCCTCATTCCCCATCAACCTCCCCAGTTTGTTACAACTACAATGATCATTATGGTATATAGATGTGAAAGATCCTGGGTAGGACCTGGTCCTAGTCTACATTGTTATCTAAACCTCTTATGCAGCCGCACACCATCACAGCTGTGCGTCTGGTCTGTCCCTTGTCCAGTTCATCTGGTTGCGGGAGGCTGGGAGGTTGTAGCCATGCCCACCGTAATGGAGAGTGAGGAGCCCAAATCCCAACTCCAATTCCAGCCAGCACAACTTCCCCCCACATGACTGCTCTACCCTAGGAGCTACATTCGCTCTCTGCGAGGGACGATCTGATTCCTGAGACTCCATGGGCTGCTCCACATGGACTGGGCAGCGCAGCTGTGCATCTGGTCTGTCCCTTGTTCAGTTCATCTCTATTGTTACTGTTTTTGGCATGTCAAATACACCACGCATAGCTTGCCAGGCTCTGCCAGGGATCGGGGTTCATTCCAGGGACCCAGTCTTTTCCTATGTCAGACCATCCACCATCCAGGGCCCACCTTTCTGCCAGTGCAGCCGGGCACCACACCCACACCTGCACACCTTGAGGGGCAGGTGGCCCTGAAGACAAAGGTTAAATGACAGACACATAAAGCGGGGATAGAAGAGAAAGGGAGAGAACTGAAACAGGAAGTAAACTTTAATCAACAAGTAAAGTAAGAGACAGAGTGATAGCACAGCCATTTTTTTGCATGCAGCTGACCTGGGTTTGATCCCTGGCATCCCATAGGGTCCCCAGAGCACCACCAGGAGTAATTTCTGAGTGCAGAACCAGGAGTAACCGCTAAGCATTGCTCAGTGTGACCCAAAATGAAAAAAATGGAAAGAACACAGTTGATCTAAGAACAAGTTAAAGGGGATATGAAATTATAAGCTGTCGGGGAACTCCACCGGGGTCCCCGACAGTGTCACGACAGAGGTTGTCTTCTACCTCCGAGGACGGCGGGAGAACAGATGAAAACTCATGAGTCGGTGCAGTTCCAAAAATGGCTTTTTAATAGTACAAAAGCTCTTCCACAGCACTCCAATACAATGAACAAACTTTAGCTCTGGTCCGAACTTAGACCATACAAAAGAGCCTAAGTCTCCCACCAAAGAGAGAGGATGTCACCCGAGCTGAGTCCTACCCAGAAGGAGCAAAAGGCCAAAGAGCAAAAGGCCAAAAGCCAAAAGCCAAAAGCCGCAGGAGCCAAAAGCTGAAGGCTGAGGAACCAAAAGGCAAAAGGTGAAGGGGCCTCAAGTCAGCCCCTTATATACACCAAAGTAATCCAATCGGGAGGTTGTCATGTCAACAAAGAACCCTAAACAGAGTGTAGTGCCACACCTTACTGCAGGTATAAACAAAGGTTATGCCAAGGACTAATCCCGAGATTATCTCTTATGTAAAACACTGGAGAGAGAGGGGGCTGATATAAAGTAATACATCTTAATTTCATGAGCTTCATGTAATCTAGATGGTACCCACAAGGTCCTTCTTATTATTATCTGCACCAGGGTGATTCTGAGTATCTTGTTCTCATGTACTGAAAGGGTCAACTCGCCTGCTTAGAGCAAACTAGTAGGATCCTTCCTATAGTCTTCCTTTAGTCTCAGCGTAGCCAGGGTGGTAGTCTCCTGGTAAATTCTAACTGTCCCACGTTGGGTGCAGTGGGTATAAAGAGGAGCTGTGCCCAATCTAGAAAACATAGAAGTCTTAGTAGATGTATAAGTCAGAAGTTATTCAATCAAGGTGACTTCTGTAACTGCCACACCCTCTAGCAGTGTTTACATAGAAGAGAGGTCTCATTAGAATGAACCTTGACTTAAATAAGATTAAGCTGGGTGTGGGCAAAACAACAAAGCTCTCAGATTAGCTAAATCTGTCCTCCAACAACTCTCCCTTTTTGTTTACAAAAATATAAAAATACAAGTATTCTAAATAATACATACAGAGCAGTGATACAGAAAAGGAACAATTCCAATTACAAGATAATATCATATGTTGTCCCAATGTCCGAATTCATTTTGAACCGAGTAAAGTTCATAGTAAAATGTCTCTGGCTGTTTGGTGATAACAGACTACAGCCTGTATTGTCCTAAATTAGTGAGAGTCAATTTCCCATCAAGTCACGTCTCTGGAACAAGGTCCGAAGATCTGATTCTGGAACAGCAGCATTGGTGAAGACTTGAATGAGTCTCGGGAGAGCAATCATCAGGAGTTTGATGTATTATCAGGAACACTGGATCAGGTTTCAGGAGCACTGGAACAAACTTCTCAAGCACTGGAATAGGTCTCTGGAACATCGATACAGGCATTTTGCAAGGCATCTTCAGCAAGGGAACACTGGCACCGGTAACCATACCTATAACTTAATTTTAGGTGAGAAAAAAACACTTTGAAATTAATCACAAATAGAGATCATGAGGAAGGAATCCAAGTTTGGTATTGAGAGAAGAACATAAAGAAGCTCCAACGCAGGTGAGCAGTGAGATAAATATGAGAACTGAAGAATCAAAATTGAGGAGTCTAATAGGTCAGCGAAGGAGCTGATGAATCCAATTGAGAAGGCAGTAGTTTAGACATAACGTAGACACAGCATTATTCACAAACATAATAGTGGCCACCACACATGCATGCACACACACAAATTGGATCGATCAGTGTATTACAGCTGTATATATGACCCATCTAGGGTGATAAATGCTAATGAATCAAGCGCTTCATGAATATAAAGCCGGCAAATATGATGGTGAGAGAGTATCCGTTCCTGTAGAGGGAATCTGTAGTAGCCAAGTTCTCTTCCTGTAAAATTTGTTTTTTATCTATAAACAATAAATATTAGAAAACTCATTAATTGTTAAACCGTTTTGACATAAAACGCTATTTCCAGAGTCCAGCTTTTTCCACCCTTTCTTTTTTTTTTTAAGTAATAGTTTATCTCCAGTCATCACATCAATAGGCTACAAGGCAAGATTATTATTATAAGTGAACTAAGTGTAAATGGTTTTAACAGTAGTTTGCAATGTCTTTCTGCAACTTATTTCAGAAGAATTTAGGTATTTCCTGAATCTTGGAGAACTCGAGTTTTAACAAGACGTAGTGGGACCCAAAGCTTCTTGGCAGGGTTGCCATCCGTTGAAACATAGGCATATCCTTTTCCTCGAATGAGGAGGTTACCTGTTACCCATTTATCATCAATTTTCACCCAGATAGGTGAATTGATTGGTTTCTGAGCCTGTATATCTTCTTGAAAATGTCTTTCAGCAGCTGTGTACATCTCGCCCTGAGGTAAATTTAAGAAATTTAAGGTGAATAATGTTAAAGATAAAGAATCCATTGGAGGCATACTTGTTTTTCGCTGCTTCAATAACTGAGTTTTAAGCGTTCTGTGAGCACGTTCAACAATTCCTTGTCCTTGTGGATTATATGGAATTCCTGTAATATGTTTGATCTGCCACTCTTCGCAAAATGATTTGAAGGTTTTGCTGGTGTAAGCAGGACCATTATCTGTTTTTATGGTATGGGGGAATACCCATGACGGAGAAGCACTGGAGTAAAAATGAACAAACAGATTTAGCTCTTTCAGGCGTCATAGGAACAGCCCATATGAACCGGGAATATGTATCGATGACCACATGAAGGAAAGGTTTGTTGGGAAATAAGTTAGTATGCGTTATATCCATCTGCCACAATTGGTTTGTCTGTAAACCTCGAGGATTAGCTCCAGCTACATGAGATGTACAATGTAAGGGAGCACAGACAGTACAATTACGGACAATTTGTTTAGCTCATCTCCAAGGGATACCATGATGTACATGAAGGCGGCAAGCATTTGTATGCAGAGTTTGGTGCTCTTCCTCAGCTGATTTGAATACAGGTGCTGCCAAGAGATCTGCTGTTGCATTTCCTCGAATCATCGGCCCGGGAGGCCAGAGTGTGAAATATATATAGGAAATGTTCTTTTTTGGAGGATTTCTTGCAGTTTCTTGAGTAGCTCCTGAATTATGGGATTATGGGCATTTAATGAAGCAGTGACGATTCCAGGAAATAAACCAACTACATATGCCGAATCACTCACCACATTACATGGGCCAGATATATGGGATAGTAAATGTATCAGGGTTGCGAGTTCCACTTGCTGAGGGGATTTATAATTTGTGTGCACTGTTGTGGTCAATGAAGGACCAGTAATTCCGCCCTTTCCTGATGAGGAGCCATCAATATAGTATACTGGAGCATCAGGAATAGGTGAGGAACGGACAATGGTGGAAATTACAAAAGGTGTCCTTTTCAGAAATTCCCAGGTTTTTCCAGCTGGGTAATGATAAGATATTTCTCCTGAAAAATCTGCTAAAGCTCTTTGAAGGATTTCACTGAGTGGTAAAACAGCTTCAATTTCTTTTTTAGGGTCAGGTAGTACAATTACATGAGGATCATATCCAAGTAATACTTGGGTTCTTGATCTTCCCTTAATTATAAGGTTGGCTATCATCTCAAGGTAAGGTGTAGCAGTACGATTCTGCTTGTTATGTAAATAAACCCATTCTAACGGTCCAGATAATTGGGCTATAGCAGCAGTTGGAGACTAGGGAGTGTTGAAGACCAATAACCATACCTTTCCCCGGGATTAAATCTGGAGAGGTAAGATTTTTTGAAGCCAATCCATGAAAAAATCTAATTCCTTTTGAGCTTTAGGTGTTAGTTGCCTTGGGCTATTCAAAGCAGGATCACCTTCAAGGGTATGGAACAGGTTACTGAGCTCACAGTTAGGAATCCCAAGGGAGGGGCGCATCATTCAAGGTTTTGAGCCTTTTTTGACTAATGGAAATTTTTTGAGGACGCACTGTAGTGCGGTCAAGAGCATAGCCCAAATATTCATATGGAGGCTGCATCTGGATTTTTTCTGTAGCTACTTGTAAACCAGCCTCGGGTAAAACTGTCATTACTTCATTATACAAATTTAGGAGATCTTTGGAATTATCACAGGCTAGCAAGATATCATCCATGTAGTAGATGATGTATGCAATGGGAAATTTAACACGAGAAGGTCTCAAAACGTCATCAACAAAGTGTTGACACATTGTTGGTGAGTTAGTCATTCCTTGTGGTAATACTGTCCATTGAAACCTACGTAAAGGACCTTTATGATTCATGGAAGGAACTGAAAATGCAAACCTTTTACGATCATCTGGGTGGATAGGTATGTTGTAGAAACAGTCTTTTGGGGTCTATGATAATTAGTGGCCAATCTTTAGGAATAGCTGCTGGGGGGGGGGGAGCCCAGGTTGCAGGGCTCCCATGGGGATCACTGTGGAATTGACATTCCTTAGGTCAATCAGCAACCGCCATTTGCCTGATTTTTCTGTATCACAAAAACTGGTGAATTCCATTCTGAAAACGATGGCTCTATATGTCCTAAATTCAACTGTTCTTCCACTAGATTTGTCAGCGCCTCTAACTTTTTGATATTGAGGGGCCACTGTGGTGTCCATATAGGTTTGTCAGATTTCCACTGAATACGGATAGGTGGTGGGCACTTAACCATAGCTGCCCCAATTAAAAAGGGTTACTCCCTGAGTTACGCTTATTAAGGGAGCTGGAACAGGTGCCCGATGGGGGGATTGGCCGAGGTATGTGAATCACTGCTCCCCACTGCTCCAGCATGTCTCGACCCCATAAGTTTAAAGGCATAGGGGCTATATAAGGCTGGACCATGGCTACGTTCCCTTCAGGGCCAATACATGGCAGCCATCTCGCACTCTGTCGGAGAAGAGAAGAGGAGATATTGGCCTACCCCGCTCAGGCTATGGGACACTCTCTTTAGGGCCCAGTTAGAGGGCCAATACTTGGTGGAGATTATGGTCATGTGTGCCCCCTGTATCCAACATGCCTTTGAATTTCCTTTTATAAATCTCGATGGGTATAATTGGCCGCTTGGCCTGCGAAATCCTGGTAGTGTACCCAACTAGATAGTTAGCAGGTGGCTGGTGGGCTTGGTTCTGTGCGGCTATATAACCAACAATGAAGTTGGCAGAAGGGTTGGTACTGTTTAAGCCACCAGCTCTAGGGTGTTCGGACTGACTAGACGGATCCTAAAAAATTAATAATAGTCTAGCAAGCGGTTCCCCTTTTTCAAAAGTCCATTTAGTTGGTACAGAGATTGACAGTACTATCTCTCCATGAGATTCAGGATCTAGAAGTCCGAAATGCACCTTAATTCCCTTAAATTTAAGCCAATCGCTCCCTGAATTAAACCCATACTACCTGGGGAGCAGGTCCTTTTATCCCTGTATTTAGCATGTAAGGATCTTGACTTGGGTATATTGTGACAGTCTTAGGGCAGAGAATGTCAAGACTGCCATTGTCGATGGCTTCTAAGTGTATGTAGTGCAACCCACAATGTGTGGGAGAAGGAGGAGAGAGAGAGGGAGAGGAGAGGAGATAAAGAACCTGCCATTTAGGCGGGATGTGGGAGGGGGAGGGAATTGGGGACATGGGTGGTGGCTGAGGGGCACTGGTGGAGGGCGGGGTGCTGGAACACTGTGTGACCGAACCCCCAAGCGTGAGCAACTTTGTAATTGTATATCTCACGGTGGTATAATAAAATGTTTAAAAAAAAAAAAAAAAAAAAAAAAAAAAGACTGCCATTGTCTGATGTGGTAGGCTGGATAATATTTATTGATTGCAATTCTGTGGGTTCTGATTTGGAGGATACTGGGCAGGTGGAATGAATGAGGGTGCCCTGGATTCAGCTGGGCCTGGGGCTGGCCCCCCCCCCCCCCACCCATTTCCTGCATTCGAGGGAGGCATAGGTGTCATTTGAGCCTCTGGAACTTGTGGAACCTGGGAGGGAGTACATGTAATATTTCCCATAAAGGGATTATTAGGATGTTGCCCTGTATCGATAGTTTTAGGAGATGGGCAATCTCTACGGTTGTGCTCCTTCCCTCCACAGTTAAAGCAGGTTATCTGTCCAGATGAAGCCTGAGGCTGACTCGCCTCCGAGACCGACAGTCTCTGGCCCAATGTTTTCCCTTCCTGCACCTTGGGCATGGTCCAGGTGGGGGCCCTCCGAGGGGTGGGGTTGTGATTATTAGCATGGTTTTCCTGGTAACTGTTTATCCTTTGAGGATTATTGTTTCTCCCCCTGAAGCTGTTTGACATTTCACTCCTCTCCCGATCCTCCTGCTGTATGGGATAAGCCTCTATAGCATTCTGTGTCCCATGGGAGGCCAAACCAACATTTCTACAGGCCTTTAGATATCCCATGAGGTCTTCCTTTTCCTTAATACTATATAGTATTGCTCGACAATTTTGATTAGCATTCTCATATGCTAAGGTTCGCTTTATGATTTGTTGAGTGGATGGGTCTTGAACCTGTCTTTGGATTGTCTCACTTAATCTCCCAACAAAATCAAAGTATGGTTCATTAGGACCCTGGTAAATTTTTGTACAACTACCTAGATATTCTGGGTCGGAACCTACTTTTTTCCCATGCTTTTAATGCTGTCTCCCGAACAAATCTTAAAACAGGTTCAGGTAATGTCGTAAGTTTTGCTTTCTTTTGCCATTCACCTTCACCCCTCAGCATGGCAAAAGTTATATTATGGCCAGATTCTGTATTTCTTAAAGTGTCAATATTCATGTTAACCCCATCTGCATACCACATTTGCCATTGCATGAACTGTGATTGGTTCAGATAAGTACGGCTACCATTTCAAAGTCTGACAATACCCACTGTTAATCCAAATTATAAAGTCTTTGTTTCCAGAAACAGAGCTCTGTAAACTTTCTGATTTCTCCACGGAATAACAAATGACTCCTTGGCTGAAACATTTCTATGGATCAATTTAGAAAAATATTCATTAAACTCCCATTGGGTGTGAATTCACAAACATCTCTTCATTCATTTCATCAGCATGATTCTGCAGAGTTCTACGGAAGAGAACTTAAAAGATACCTGAATTGATTTCTTGGAAAGAATCAAAATCTGTCATTAATCACAAACTGGGTAGGCTCAATGAAAAGTTGCTTGCTGTCATTACGCTAGGATAGCATTTATTTATCTATTCATTCATTTATTTTTTGTTTGTTTGTTTATTTATTTAGATGTTTGGGACACACCCGGCGATGCTCAGGGGTTTCTCCTGGCTCTGCCCTCAGGAATTACTCTTGGCAGTGCTCGGGGGACCATATGGGATGCTAGGGATCACACCAGTTGGCCACATGCAAGGCAGACACCATACCCACTATGGTATCACTCCAGCCCAAGCTAGGATAGCATTAAAAGCAAATATGTCAGAGAACGGAGCGATAGTCCAGCAGGGAGAGCATTTGCTTGCACGGCGCCGACCTGGATTTGATTCCAACATCTCATATGGTCCCGCAAACACCACCATGAGTAGTTCCTGAGTGCAGAGCCAGGAGTAACCTCTGAGCATCACCTGGTGTGATCCAAAAAGCAAGAATAAATGAATGAATGAATGAATGAATGAATAAATGAATAAATAAGTTATATACATCATCACAGCATTCAGCATATAAGTGAATTAAGTATAGTATTATCAGGGGTGAGATAGCTGTTTTACAGTGTTAGATATTCCCTAATGTCTGAGCATCAGTTCCTGTTTTCCTCCTCTCTTGAGGCCTTCCTGGATGATGTTAGATGCCAATTTTAGATGTTTTGTACCTCAATGGGTAAGTGGCTCTTTATTTCAGATCAGGGGTTTGTGCTTCATGGTGAAGCATCTCATCATCCAGAGGAAGGAGAATCACTTTGTTGCCAGCTCATGGTGGGTTTTACTCTTTTGCTGGTATCATATGAGTTGTTTCTCTGTTGAGACATAAGCATACACTCTTCCCCATATTCGTAATTCCCCTGGTCCTTACCAGACAGCTTTTATCAAAGGTGTAAAAATACCCTGAGATGGGGAGGTGAGATAGTACAGCAGGGATGGCATTTGCCTTGCACACGGCTGACATGGCTTTAATCCTTGGCATTGCATATGCTCCCCTGAACACTGCCAGGAATAATCCCTGACTGCAGAGCCAGGAGTAACACCTGAACATTGCCAGGTGTGACCCAAAATGAAAAAAAAACACGAAAAACATGCAGAGCTTTTCTGAACTCATTGCCTTGTTCGGTTTTTCTACAACAGAGTCCTAGAAGGTCAAAATGAAAAACTTAAAGAAACCATCGCAGTATTAAATGCATAGTTACATCTGGACCATGGTGGACTGGCTCTCTATAGTCTCCCTATTTTAATTTTTATATCATATATATATTTCAATATCACTTGTATCTCTTGTATTCCCGTTGTTCATCGATTTGCTTGAGTGGGCACCAGTAACATCTCCACTTGTCCCTGTCACATGCTAGTATAGCCCAAGGGCCTCTACTCGCTCCAGGAATATGAAGAGCCTCAAGCTTCAGGTCATGGGAATGAGGTCTATTCTAGATACTGTTTTTGGCATATCAAATACAACATGGGTAGCATGCCAGGCTCTGCCATGAGGTCGCTCATAGTTTTTACATTTACTGATGTACCGCATAGCCTAACCCTAGGTGCTGCTGGAATCCCCCTGTCATTTCTGCCTATATCATCATATCCACTGTCTGCTTTCTCACCTGTGCATCCCTGTGGCCTCCCTTCTCATCACTCTTTGACATAATGCTGTCCTGGGAGACTGTGCAGTTTCTCCCACATCCAGTTGAGGCTTCAGGATTTCATCACACCCCCGAATCCCTTATCATCAAGCAGAATAGCATTCCCTTACATATCTGTCAGCTTTTAGGTGCTCAGCTAACTGCACCCTGGCTTTTGACCTGGGTTGCCGCAGACCGGCTCTATAGATCACCGGGCTGAGGGGGAACGGCTGAGGTTCACAGGAGAAGCAGGTACGGTGATGACAGACAGACTGCAACACAAGAGAGGTTGAATACTGCTGCGATTTATTGAGGGCAAAGCTTCTCTTTTATGCTTAACAAATGCACAGGTGCAAGATTACACCAGTTACTTTCTAGCAAAGGAGGCATTTTCAACATCAAAAGGAGTTTATTGTGTTCACCACATATGACCACCTTTTGCCTGCACCTGTTTTTCTGACGTGTATTTCTGACGTCTTTTGTTTTTTACATTTTTCTATATTTGCTTCAAGTAAGGTACATAATTTCTTTAATCTTGATTTCCATAGAATCACTTACTAGCTTTATGCACCTACTATAGATTAACTTAACCTACTTCTAAATAGAAACTTCTATGCAGAATTTATTATTGTAAGATTGTTAAGATTATGTACTAGAAAGTGTTGACTTTAACAGGCCCAATTCTTTCCACACAGGAGGTCTAAGGAGGCTAAATGTCACTGCATTCCCGTCAACAGGGGGTAGCTGTAGCCGGAGGCCTCGACCCATAGGTCACGAATCCTCCCTTCCTGCTAATGATGGAAGAAAAGACCCGAAGGCCACAAACCTTTCCTTATCAAGGACCTGAGACCAGCTCAGGCCTTGGCAGCCAGGTGTTGCGCTGGCGACACCGTTGCCGGCATGGCACTGGGTGATGCTGGTGATGCTGGCGGTGCTCGGGGACCATATGGGATGCCGGGATCGAACCCGGCCGGCATGTGCCGGCAGCGTGAAGGCAAACGCCCTACCCGCTGGACTATCGCTCCGGCCCCTCCATCCCATTTTTTTAAAAAAGTAAAAAAAAAAAACCTACTTCTCTTTTTAAATATTTTATTGTACCACTGTTAGATATACAGTTACAAGATGTTCATGTTTGAATTTTGGTTCTACAGTGTTCTAACACTCATCCCTCCACCCCTGCCCATCTTCCATCACCAATGTCCCCACCTCCCTCCCCCCCAGCCTGCCTCCATGGCAGGTTCTTTATGTCCTTCCTCTCTCTCTCTCTCTCTCTCTCTCTCTCTCTCTCTCTCTCTCTCTCTTTCTCTCTCTCTCCTCGTTTCCCCTTCTTGCACATTGTAGATTGTAATATATTCTAGAACGTGATTGGTTCCACAAGTTTGATGTACCGGGTCCAGACCACAAATATGACGGCTATTACAGTAAGCAAGTCTCATCCAGCTGCTTCCGAGGCCCTACAGAGGTGATGGGCCCCTCCCCAAAACCCATCTTGCCTCCTGGGAGGCTCATGGTCAGCTGAGCTAGGAAGGGTCAGATGACAGCTCTCCCCATGCATCTGAGTCTCTGCAGCATGGCCAAGAGCCCTACGGTAGTTTCTGGGTGGGGCCATCAGGTCTCTGGGCAGGTCAGAGAAGGGAATGGGGGACGCCAGCTCCATCTCCAGGAACACCTGGTGACTTCCGCCTCCGAGAGCCGCCTACCTGGGCTCGAACTCAGCTGCTCTGAGCTGGTCTTGAGATCAGCGGCTCTCTTGCATGGGTTCTGATGAGCTGTGGGGTCCCGACCGTAAAAGTGGCAGCTATTATGGTGAGAGAGTCTCATCTGGCTGCTTCCGAGACCCTACAGAAGTGATGGGCCCACTCCCAAAACCCATCTTGCCTCCTGGGAGGCTCATGGTCAGCTGAGCTAGAGGAGAGTCGGATGGCAGTTCTCCCCAGTACGTCTAAGTCTCTCATCTTTATCTCTATTTCTGTCTCTGTATTTCTCTCTCTTCTCCCACACCTTGTGACTTGCCTTATGAAACCTACTTCTTAACTGAGGATTAAATACAGGCAAAAAGATACACATGACAACCCTTTAATGTATGTTCTGTAATCCACAATCTGGAAGGGAAGGAAAAGAGAGAGAGAAAGGGAAAGAAATAAAGAACCTGCCATGGAGGCGGGCTGGGGAGGGGGAGGGAACTAGGGACATTGGTGGTGGGAGATGGGCACTGGTGGAGGGATGGGTGCTAGAACACTGTATGACCAAAACCCAAATATGAACTTTGTAATTGTATATCTTTGTAATTGTATATCTCACGGTGGTATAATAAAATACTTCAAAAAAGAAAAGAAAAACCTACTTCTTAGAAAATCAAAGTCTTCATTTTCATATCCAAATCCTTATTAGTAGGATTTTTTAAAACTCAATAACTTTGTGAAGCCACATCTGATACAGAACCTCGAGGCTAAGAAATAAGAAAGTAGATATACTAAGACTGCTGCATTCAGAGATGATTGTTCCGTTGAGAGTGAATAGGGTCTGTGGAACTAGTTCATTTTTCATGACCATTGTTCTGTTGAGATATAGCTGTAGACCTATCTTTCCACATTCTAGGTCGAAGTTAGCCAGCATTTGTGCCGCTTGGCTAATGTTTGGTGTTATTAGAATGTCATCAGCAAAGTGGAAGTGGTGTAGTTGCTGACCATCTATCTTCACTCCCATTCCTTCTCATTTTAATTGGCACATGATGTTCTCGAGGGTGGCGCTGAAGAGTTTTGGTGAAATGCTATCACCCTGCCAAACCCCTCTTTTGACATCAATGATCACTTCCTTGTAGAATGGTGAGAACTTGGAGGTGAATCCATAATACAACTCATGAAGGACCTTCATGTATTGGGTTTGAATGCCCTGTTTGGCTAGGGGCTTCGATGACCACTTCCGTCTTCACAGAATCAAAGCCTTTCTTTAAATCAATGAGCACGAGACAGAGCGGCATCTTGAACTCCCTATAAACCTCAATGAGTTGGTTACCGTGTGGATATGGTCGACTGTGCTGAATCCTTTTCAGAAGCCAGCTTGTTCACATGGTTGTCCTTCATCTAATGTTCTGCCAATCCTGTTCAGGACGACTCGAGTGAGTCAGTTTGTAGATGACGAACAACAGGCAGAGTGGGGCGATAGTTGCCAATGTCGTGGATGTTCCCTTCTTGAAGAGTGGAACTGTCCTGCTGGTTTTCCATTGGCAGGGCACCTTGCATTCAGACAGGGAGCATGTAAAGAGTCAAGTCAGCATAGTTATGGAGTACTGATGGCAGATTCTTCAGGTGTTCAGGTCGGACTTTGTCTGAGCCAGATGTTGTTGGCTTCTTTACCAACAAAATGCCATGTCGGATTTCAGAAGGGAGAACGTTGGGAACGACATATCAATCCTGGCGGAATTTGGTACATGGGCAGGTGTACGTGGATATAAAAGAATAGAAGTCAAGGATAATCTCCATTGCCTTTCTGGAAGATATGACGTTGGAGGGCCGTCATCTTGGTCTTATAGTTGGCGAAGAACAGGAGGGCTTGCTAATGCCTTTCCCAGCTTCTGCTGCATCTGCCAGTATTTCTGCTCTTTCTTTGAAGTCTTACTTTATTGCTTCTCTGCACTGCTTTGAGAGCTTGGACATTAGCATTTGGTTGCCTGAGGTTCACACCTTGCCATGTTGGCCAATGAACTCAAGAGTTATGTGGACCCTAGGTTGAGAACTCAACAGGATGAATGACCTAAAACCTGAGCTGCACAGGAGGAAGAGAGAGGCATGGAACGCCTTCAAGAGCATCGAATAAATAGCTAAAAAGGATAAAGAACTACTGGTGTCAGGCACATAACTTTGACTCCACCATTCTCCCTGCATTAACATATGCCTCAGAGACCTGGGCCCTACAAAGCAGGATGAGAATGCTATTCAGACCTCCCAAAGAGGAATCATGGGCCAGAGTGATAGCACAGCAGGTAAGGCATTTGTCTTGCATGTGGCTGACACGGGTTTGATCCCCGGCATACCATATGGTCCCCGAGCTCCGCCAGGAGTAATTCCCTGAGCGAAAGCCAGGAGTAACCCCTGAGCATTGCCAGGTGTGACCCAAAAATAAAAAAAAAAAACCCACACACAAGAAAAACAAAGAGAAATCAAAAGAGCTATCCTTGGAATATCATGCCTCACTCAAGAGAGAGAAGGAATCCGGAGTTCAGACCTCAGTTGTCGTTCCAGAGTCAGGGACGCTGTCTCATTTGCCAAGGTATCAAAAAATCAGATGGGCTGGAAATGTAATGCGATTTGGAGACAACTGCTGGACTAGAGTCGTTACCGACCCGGATCCCACAGAACGTCAAAAGATAATATGGCAGCCCACCTATAAGATGGTCAGACTTCTTTGTCAAGGCCCTGAAGGAATGGTTTGAGGCTCTTCGTATTCCTGAAGCAAGCAGATGCCATTGGACTACACTGACATGTGATAGGGTCAAATGGAAACATTACTGGTGCCCACTCGAGCAAATTTACGACTAACGGGATGTCAAGTGATCAAGTAATATAGTAAGACTGGCCAAACATGCCACTTAATGGAGCCTATCATAGTAATACATGTGATGCTTTATATACCCCTCTTAATTTTTTAGTGAAATTGTATACAATACCAACCTGAGTCATATTAGATAATGTTCCTTGACTTGGATTGTTAAATGTTGACCTTCAATTCCCTGAGTTGTTTAGTACCCAGGAGAAATTCAAGTTCTTGGTTAAATATAATTTTAATTTCAATTCAATTTGCTCAAGTGATAAAGCATGTGTCTGCACCTTAATGTGATATAAAATGTTCTTGTGTTTCATTTGATATCCACTGTCAAATAAGTACTGTTTTTTCTCTGCCACAGAGCAAAGGATATTTCATTAATTTGGAAATTCACAAACATAATACTTGTATACTCATATTTATCCCTGCTTTCAAGATAAAACTCAGTGTTATTTCTTTCTTTTTCTTTTCTTTTTCTTTTTTCTTTTCTTTTTTTTTTTGCTTTTAGGGTCACACCCAGCAATGCTGAGGGGGTTACTCCTGGCTCTGCACTCAGAAATCACTCCTGGCGGTACTGGGGGACCATATGGGATGCCAGGGATTGAAACCTGGCCAGCATGGGCCAGCCGCGTGCAAGGCAAATGCCCTACCAGCTGGGCTATCGCTCCGGCCCTTCAGTGTTATTTCTAACTCTTAAGTCTGTAATCATTAAAGGAGACAAAACAGTACAGAAGAATGTAGTTCTTTAAAAATGTTTTTTCAAAGTGGAATATATGACATTAAGGTGTTGGGGCCGGAGCGATAGCCCAGCGGGTAGGGCGTTTGCCTTGCATGCGGCCGGCCTGTTCCGGCCGGGTTTGATCCCCAGCATCCCATATGGTCCCCAGTACTGCCAGGAGTGATTTCTGAGTGCAGAGCCAGGAGTAAGGAAGAAAGGATGGAAGGAAGGAAGGAAGGAAGGAAGGGAAGGGAGGGAGGGAGGGAGGGAGGGAGGGAGGAGGGAGGGAGGGGAGGGAGGGAGGGGAAAAGAAATGGAGAGTTAGTAACGAATGAAGGCGGACGACAAGCAGGATGGGAGGAATGCTGGAAGAAGACGAGGAGAGAATGAAAGGATGACGGGATGAAAGGAAGGAAGGGAAGACGGGAAGGTGGGTAGTATGACAGAGAAGGAAGAATGGAAGGATAGAAAGAAAACCAGGGGGCGGAGCTATAGCCCAGCGGGTAGGGCATTTGCCTTGCACGCGGCCGGCCTGTGCAGGCCCGGTTCGATCCCTGGCATCTCATATGGTCCCCCAAGCACCGCCAGGAGTAATTCCTGAGTGCAGAGCCAGGAGAAACCCCTGAGCATTGCCGGGTGTGACTCAAAAAAGCAGAAAAAAAAGAAAGAAAGAAAACCAGGGGAAAAGTGAAGGGAGGAAGGAAGTGGAGGGAAGGTAAGAAGGGGAGGAGAAAGGATGGACAATAAAAAGAAATTTGGGATGTAAGATTTTAATTGTATATTTGATGTCTAACACTTATAAAACATTTCTAAATCAATATGGGTAGAAGAGTTATATAAAATTCTTTTTATATAATTATGCTTTACTGTGAATATTTAATTTGTAGCAGTCTACTGTGATATATTTATTTTTTTTAAATATTTTATTATACCACTGTTATATATACAATTACAAGATGTTCATGTTTGAATTTTGGTTCTATAGTGACGCAACACCCATCTATCACCCCTGCCCATCTCCCATCATCAATGTCCCCACCTCCCTCCCTCTCTGTGATATCTTTAAAGGACTGCATATCCTAAAAGAATTATATTTGGGGCGGAGCGATAGCCCAGCGGGTAGGGCGTTGCCTTGCCTGCGGCGGCCTATGCTGGCCTGGGTTCGATCCCGGCATCCCCATATGGTCCCCCGAGCACCGCCAGGAGTAATTCCCTGAGTGCAGAGCCAGGAGAAACCCCTGAGCATCGCTGGGTGTGACCCAAAAAGCAAAAAAAAAAAAAAAAAAAAAAAAACCGGCGTGATGTGATTGGCGGCTTCCTTGTCTCAGTCAGACCAATGACGTCATACTTGATCTTTTGCACTTGCACCATCAGATCCTCGATATATGCTTCCGAGTCAGCGTGCGTGCATTTAAAGTACAGTCATTTTAGTCCTCCTTCATTTTGGCAACCTAGTTTGGCCCTGAAATTTTACCAGGCACTCCTTGTTTGTCCTTCTTAGTACTGCCGTATTAGGAGCTCTATCAGGGTAAGGAAGATAAGCATTTTTATTACTGGCTTTGGCATATCGAATAAATATCGGACAGCTTGCAAGGCTCTGCTGTGCGGGAGGCATACTCTCAGTAGCTTGCCGGGCTCTCTGAGAGGGGTGTAGAATATTCATGTCAATTTGGAAATAAATCGGCTGCGTGCAAAAGGAGAGCTGGTATCTGTTCTGCCTGTCTGGTATGTGTGTCCGTGGCTCAAGCATTACTGGGATTGAAATACTCTCCTCTGAAGGGTGGGTCTCTGTAGGCTGGGTCTCTGACATGCAGGGCTGGAGATTGGCTTAATCTCTTGGGTAGAGATCTGATGAGCTGTGGAGTGTGGATGATGAAGATCGCTGCCTGCATGGTGTAGGAATTCTTCTGGGTCCTTCTGAGGCTCTATCGGGATGGTGGACTTGGCCCAGAGGTCACTCTCGTGGTCAGTGGAGTGCAGGGTTTCAACGGGGGAGAGTTGTATCTGCTCTGCCTGGTTTATCTACATGGAAGTGATCATTGATGTCAAAAGAGGAGTTCGGCAGGGTGATACCATTTCACCAAAACTCTTCAGCGCCACCCTCGAGAACATCATGCAACAGTTAAATGGGAAGGAATGGGAGTGAAGATAGACGGTTGGCGACTACACCACTCTGCTTCGATGATGACATCATTCTAATAACACCAAACATTAGCCAAGCGGCACAAATGCTGGCCGACTTGGGCCTAGAAGGTGGAAAGATAGGTCTACAGCTGAATCTCAACAAAACTATGTTCATGAAAAAATGAGCCCCATTCACTCTCAATGGAACAAACATCTCTGAATGCAGCAGTTACTTGTGTACCTAGGTTGAGAAGTCAACATGATGAGACGACCTAAAGCCTGAGCTGTGCAGGACGCAGAGGGTGGCATGGAATGCCTTCAAAAAACAGACCTTGGGCGGGACCGATAGTCCAGTGGGGAGGGCGTTGCCTTGCAAGGCCGGCCCATGCCGGCCTGGTTCTATCCTCCGGCATCCATAAGGTCCCCCGAGCACCGCCAGGAGTAATTCCTGAGTGCAGAGCCAGGAGTCACCCTTGAGCATTGCCGAGTGTGACCCAAAAAAGCAAAAAAAAAAAAAAAAAAAAAAAAAGCAGACCTTGTACTTAGATCCCTTTGGGAGAGGTGCAGTTTAATCACAAAAATCACAAGAGTTAGCACCAGAAAAGGACAAAACAAGACAAACTCTGAAAGACAAGCAGGAGTTTCAAAAGCTACCACAGCTAGCACCTGAAAAAGCATGTGAAGCAAGAAGAAAAAAAAATATCTCCGAAGGTAAACAATTTTTACTTACGGTTTAAATTCTGCTTCCAGCTTCAGGAAGTTCATCAGCGTCTCGCTGGAACCTCCACTGTTGGGGAATGACTGGGCAGCCAGACAAAATCTGGGGCGCAGGTTCAGCAATCCCCTTCTGCATCAGGGGATCTGCGGCTGGTAGACAGAGACAGACTCAAGAATCCAGCAAAGTTTCAAGAGGCTTTACTCACTCTTGTTCTGGGTATACAAATCAGCAATAGGAAAACTGCGGGACTTAGGGTTTCCGGCTGGACCCCAGGTTTAGAATCCCAGGCCAAGATGACCGCGACCATGAGTTAATGCCCAACAGGAAGAGGAGGAGAGTAGAGCATAAAAAAGCATAAATGGTAAAAGGCTCCTTTTCCAGCTAACTTATTTTATAGTGAAAGGATAATGAATAAAAGAATAGTAGTTTGGGGCCACAGCGATAGCACAGTGGGGAGGGCGTTTGCCTTGCCTTGGCCAACCTGGGTTCGGTACCCGGCATCCCATATGGTCCCCAAGCACTGCCAGGAGGTAATTCCTGAGTGAAAAAGCCAGGAGTAACCCCTCAGCGTCGCCAGTTGTGACCCAAAAATAAAAAAAACAATAAGTTGTGTCTTAAATCCCCACCCCAACAGAAATCAGTATGGGCCAGCCCTCCACCAACCCTGGGTCTTGATGCTCTCTACCCAGAAAAAGGCAGACACAAGGAAGATGGCTGCAGAATGTGGGCAGGGCCAGGAAGTTGACCTGGTGTGCGTGTAAGACGTGCCAAGCCGGAATGAGCTTATGGCAGGTATGCCACGACTGGGTAGACAGGTCAAGGGAGATGACCCTGTGTACTTGAGGGACGTGCCCTGCATACTTGCTCATGTGACCACACACCCATAGGCTAAGAAGCAATATACCTTAAGTGGATAGGCTAGAGATAAGATATTACAAACGAATTGGCTGTGTACTGGGTGGGTCCTGTTGTGATCGACAGAAGACTTCATAAGGGGCCTTTTGAAAGGCTCAAGGTCCCTCCTGCCTGTTCGGACCTGCGAGTCTGTGTGGGAGCTGGACCCTGGCTAGCTAGCACAATAAACTCTGCTTCGTTCATTGCATTCCTGTGTGATTCACTGTCTCTTGAAGAGGATAAGTTTCCTGGACCCTAACATTTGGAGGCTCATCCAGGATCCCTTGTCACGAAGACAGCAGAGGTAAAATTCCTAGACATTTGGGAGAATCTGAGATTCACGGGGAGCTAATGGATAACCAATTGGCCCCAGGCGAGGCTGTGCAGTGGGTGGGGGGATGTGGCCAGTCCTTGGGGGTTATCCTTTTGCAATTCCCAGTTAGGGGACTTGGCCAATCCTGGGCTGTGGGGAAGGGACCATTAGGGCCCCTGCAGGAGGGGAATTCTTTTTCCCTTCACTTGGACTCAGCAGTTGGGGGGCCATTAGGGTTCCACCAGGAGCTCTTTTTTTTTTTTTTTGTTTTGGGTCACACCCAGCAATGCTCAGGGTTACTCCTGACTGCACTCAGGAATTACTCCTGGTGGTGCTGGGGGGACCATATGGGATGCCGGGACGAACCCGGCGCCGGCAGCGTGTAAGGCAACCTACCGCTAGGCTACTCGCCCCAGCCCCCGCGGGAGCTCTTACCTGGACTGAGCAGTAAAAGGACTGACAGTCCGGTCCTGCCAGGAGAGTTTACCTCTCGTTAGACTCAAATATTTCAAAAATCCTGGCGCCAAGGGGAAGAAGTAATTGAACTGGTCGAGCCGGCAGTCCAATAAGTGAACACCTTTTGGCCTGATTCCCAAATTGGACAATGAGAAGAGTGAGCGGTGCGGCGCACAGGTGTGAGAGAAGGACAGGTCCAAGCGAATGGTGGAGAGTGCTCTGTGTGTGGAGTTGGTGTTGTTTTCACCCTCTTTGTTCTATCTCTCTGGGTGGTTTGGTCCTCGTTCCACAATGGGACAAGGACAGACAACTGCAAAGTCTTTAATTCTTTCCCACTTTTCTGAAGTCAAGGGAAAAGGCGCAGAAGGCAGGATTAGTCATCAAGAAAGGTAAGTTCAACACCCTTTGTTCTGCAGAGTGGCCCACCTTTTGGAGTTGGGTGGCCCATCCAAGGTTCTTTCTCCTTGGACCTGATTGCTAAGGTAAAAGCTGTCATTCTTCGACCCGGCAGTCAGGGCCACCCGGATCAGGTCCAATTCATTTTGGTTTGGGAAGATTTGGTGGGGAAGCCTCCCTCGTGGCTTCCTATTTGACCCTTCTAGCTCAGCTTCCAGAGCCATCTTTTCAGTCACGCTCACCTCGGTGGTGAGAGAGAAATCTCTCCTCCCCACTGTTGGAGGACAGGTTTAGCTAACCTGGGAGCTTTTGTTGTTTTGCCCACTCCCAGCTTAATCTTATTTAAGTCAAGGTTCATTCTAATGAGACCTCTCTTCTATGTAAACACTGCTAGAGGGTGTGGCAGTTACAGAAGTCACCTTGATTGAATAACTTCTGACTTATACATCTACGAAGACATCTATGTTTTCTAGATTGGGCACAGCTCCTCTTTATACCCACTGCACCCAGCGTGGGACAGTTAGAATTTACCAGGGAGACTACCACCCTGGCTACGCTGAGACTATAGGAAGACTATAGGAAGGATCATACTAGTTTGCTCTAAGCAGGCAAGTGTGACCCTTTCAGTACACGAGAACAAGATACTCAGAATCACCCTGGTGCAGATAATAATAGGACCTTGTGGGTACCATCTAGATTACATGAAGCTCATGAAGTTAAGATGTATTACTTTATACCAGCCCCTCTCTCCAATGTTTTACATAAGAGATAATCTTGGTAGAAAGGATTAGACCTTGGCATAACCTTTGTTTATACCTGCAATAGGGTGTGGCACTACACTCTGTTTAGAGTTCTTTGTTGACATGACCCTCCGGTTGGATTACTTTGGTGTATATAAAGGGGCTGACTTGAGGCCCCTTCACGCTTCAATTTTGCCTTTTGGGCCTTTTGCTTTTGGCTTTTTGCTCTTTGGCCTTTATGCTCCTTCTTCTGGTAGGACTCAGCTCAGGTGAGATCCTCTCTCTTTGGTGGGAGACTTAGGCTCTTTTGTATGGTCTAAGTTCGGACCAGAGCTAAAGTTTGTTCATTATATTGGATTGCTGTGGAAGAGCTTTGGTACTATTAAAAGCCTTTTTGGGACTGCACCGGACTCGTGAGTTTTCACCTGTTCTCCCAGCGTCCTTGAAGGTAGAAGAAAACTTCTGTCCTGACACTGTCGGGGACCCGGTGGCCCGTTTCCCGACACCCACACCAACCAGTCAACACAAGAGGGCGTTCTCATTACCACCTCCAGTTTTACCAGAAAGCTCCCTTTTCTACTGGTTCCCTCTTGGGAGCATAAGAGGATCAGCCACCCACAATGTCGACCCCCTGTGGTTGGGCTAGCTCTCCAGAGGGGAAATGTCCTCATCCTCCTCAATGGGACCAGTGGTGGGAGGGGGAGTGGGACATAGGCTCCGCCCCCGTGGAATATGAGAAAGGGAGGGGAAGGATGGGCTTTGCCCTTCCCCATGGGGAAGAAGCTATCCCCACCTTTCCAGTCCGGGCGGGGGGCAGGCGTGAGGGGGACCAGAGGGGGACAACAGTTCCATTACTGGCCCTTCTCCTCCAATGATCTGTTTAATTGGACAAGACAGAACTCACCATTTTCTGAGCACCCTAAGTGTCTCGTATATCTTTTGGACTCCATTATGCTTACCCACCACCCCACCTGGGATGACTGCCACCAGCTGCTCAGTACTCTTTTTTCACAGCGGAGGAGAGAGAGTGTACCCTCCCACGAAGCCAGAAAGAACATCTTAGGAGACAACAGAAGGCCACGACCCTGCAGCCGGCCATAGATGAGGCCTTCCCTTGCGTAGCCCAGATTGGGACTTCAGGAGCATAGAAGGTAGGGAGCTTTTCCAAGTCTACCACCAGACTCTTAGGGCAAGTCTCCGAGCAGCCGCTAGGAGGCCCACTAACTTTGCAAAAGTAAAGGCCGTTGTCAAAGGGGAAGGCGAAAGCCTGGCTGGCCGGTTTCTTAGAGCGCCTCTATGAGGCATATCGTCAATACACCCCCATTGACCCTGGCGCGGGGATCCATGAGTCTGCTGTGGTGTTCTAATTTATTAATCGGGCAGCTCCAGAGATTAGGAGAAAACCCAATAAGCAGGGCCAGAGCGATAGTCCAGCGGGTAGGGCATTTGCTTTGCACGTGGTCGACCTGGGTTCGATCTTTGGCATCCAATATGGTCCCCCTGAGCACCGCCAGGAGTAATTCCTGAGTGCAGAATCAGGAGTAAACCCTGAGTGTAGCTGGGTGTGACCCAAAAGAAAAAAAAAAGAAAACCCTATAGGCAAGAGGAGATGACCATTAGGGAAATATTGCAGATAGTGGAGAAAGTATTTACCACAAGGGGGCGCCAGAGCAAAGGCAGGAGAGGCTAAGGAAGGAGGAACAGAGAGTTCCACACTAAAGAAAGCGGAAGCAGCAAAGAGAAATGGCTCGCATCTTCCTGGCAGGTGTCCAGGACCAATCCAGCCCAGGGGGGGCGCAGCAAGGCCCAGGTAGGGATGTATGCTTTTACTGCATAGAAAGTGGACATTACAAGAGGGAGTGTCCTAAGTGGAAAGGAAGTGGGGGTTGTCAGACAGAAGACCAGAAGGTAATGGAGAAAGAAAGCGGGCAGTGGAACAGGCTAGAATTCTACTGGCCGGAGGAAGAAGTGTTGTAGGAGGTCAGGCGGGGCACCACATTAGCAATAAAATTCCTGAAGAAGAGATCCAGAGCCACACCTGATTGAAAGCCTGAAACCAAACTTGACAAGATCGATATCAACAATAGACCCTGGGGGAAGGGAAGGCCAAGCGGGAATGTGTAAAGCCCATAGGCCACTGACCCCTTTTTAAAGGC
>JAJIBD010001111.1:0-57712 GCA_021461705.1 Cryptotis parvus | reverse complement strand
TTTGGGGAGGCCTCACCTTGGTGAGGTCAATATTAACCTAGACAGGTAAAGCCATGCTTTTGGTGTGATGCCCTGATGCTTTCCCAGGAGAAGGAGACTGAACTGTATGTGAATGCCTTAGTGGCATCCTGTCAGGAGGTTTAAATGATGGGATCTTTGGTTGGGGGCAGGAGATATCAAGATCCTTATAGCTAGACTGTGGTTCTAGGCCTGAAGCCTGGCAAGCAAATAGTATGTGAGAGCATGATGTCTGTAAGAATGCCGAGATGGTAAGAAAGTCAGATCATGCCAAATTCCAGCAGCTTTATGTGGTCAGTGAAGACAAAGGCCACCTCCAGAAAATCATTCAGACACATAATGCCAATTCTCCTTACCTGAAGAGAATCTGTTCTTGACTCTTGTTCAGAGCAAAGACTCGGGTCAAGACATTTATAAACTAAGCTTAATTTCGAACCCTTTTCTATTTAATGTAATGATTTAAGCATTACTTAGAAAATATTCAAGGACATTAGTGTCACCATTCACTACTTATCTAGTCTGGTAGTTGAAATAGTAACAAAAAATGCAGTGACATTTGATTTATTTCCCACTTGATTTATCATACAAGGAAAAGAGTCTTAAAATGTTTCTGCCAGTCCTACAAGTATGTGAGCATTCCTTCCCTTTACATCAAGCCATCCTAGCATGTTGAGAATCCTGTTTTTTTTTATGTCCATCAGAACTCCTTGAAAACCATTGTATGTCCAGGAGAGCATCTGGACAAAATCAGGTCTAGGCCTCCCCTGACAGACACTGAACCTGGGTATGGAGAACCTCTTGCTCCCTTTGCCTTTACTTGCCTTAGGGAAGGCAGTGGACTTGATTGGCACAGTCCTTAAGAAGCCAGTTGTCTAAACATTCAGAGAAGTGGAATCCTTTGATGAACTTTTTAATTACCTGCTCAGTGAAACTCTGTAAAACTGACTCACAAAGTCAGTGAGAAACCACTAAGTTTAGTATGTGCCGCACATCGACATGGTACTAGAAAGTACGCTCCTAAGTTCAGCAAGTAAGAGCATCTCATAGATAACAGTCCAAACTGCATATTTTAGGGCTCCAGGTTGATGTCTTGGTATTTGATCTTCTACACAGCCATCACCTTTTCCCGTTTGATGGAAATGGTATGTAATCCTAAACCCTGGGACATGGTATGTAGTTGTAACAGACATTCTGGGCTGTGTGTATTCCTGATTGCTTCCTACATCGGACAAACCCTTCAGCAACTTCTTTCACTATCTCATCAATCTCTCTCTCACTCTGACACTTTTTCTCTTCTGAAATTCACTCATAAATACACACGTACTGTACAAAACGTGTTTGGGATTCTTTACTTGTTATAATAAGTAATAGATATTATTTACTGGTCAGACCTGGATTTGCCACATTTACCTCGACATATTTTGCCTTAATGAATGACCAATTTTCTGTATGGTTTGGGTGATACATCAGTGTGTGCTTTCCTCTGTCTATAGACTCTTAACAGTAAGCAAACATGAAAACATTCCTACTATCTTGACTGTTGACAGCCAATTTACCAAACATCCACGATACTTCAATATACAGCTTCAGACTAGAGGAAAAAGGGTGTGAGGGACCCACAAACTTGAGAGCTACTTGTGTCTTCCTTGACTTACTCTTTGTTATGGGCCTAAATTGGGAGGCTCACCATGCTTAAACTGACTCCACAACAGCCAAAGCCATGCTTGGTGGCTTGATGCCCTGCCGTTTGCTAGTACACTGAGACTGACTGAACTGTCATGAAGATTCTTTAGTGGTGCCCTATCAGGAGGTCTACAGCAATAGTTTGGTGGTTTGGTTACGCAGGCATCAGGATCTGTAGAGTTTATTTTTGGTTCGAGTTTGAAGGCCTGTTACACAAATATCCCTGAGTGCACAAGAACATCTGCGATATGAAAATGTGTAGTCATGTCAATGGAGTTCCAGTAGATATATAAGTTCAAAGTAATCAAAGACTACGTCCATGAAAATAATCACAGCAATTTATGGGAGATATCTTACCTGTTGAGTCTTTACTGACACTTTAAGTGTTAAGTGCAACGACTATATTAAGACATTTATAGACTAAACTTAATCTCAATAATTCTGCTATTTACTGCGATGAATTGTTAGGATTAGATAAAATCTAAAAAGAATATTTGAGCTGACTATTTTTCTAAATAACTGGGTGGGCAGTTGAAACAATGAGAGAAAATACGAAGTGATTTTTTTTATTATAAAAGTAAATAGGGTTCATGTTTAGGCATTCCTATAACTATGTCATGCATTCTTCCCATTCACATAGCTCCATGGGTGGTTTGGAATCTGTGGGTTTTTTTTTTTTTTGGGTTTGGAGAAATAACCACTCTCATGGACCACAATTTAATGGCCCCTCGAGAGCATTTGAATATATGTCTGGATTCCTGACTTGCTCTGCAATATTCTGACACTGGGCATGGGGACCCTCTGTTCTGTTACTTGCCTCAGAATGGCACTGGACTCGATTGGCTCTGTCCTTCACGAGCCAGTTGTCTAGGGTAGGAGAGAAGTGGAAGCCTTCAATGAATTCTTTAATTATCTGCGCAAGTGGAGTACTGCAAAAAAAAAAAAAGAAGCCAGACATCAATCAGAAAGAGAAGTATGTGCCACATATCGACACTGCCTTTCAAATTATGTGTCCAAGTTCAGTTACCATGAATATCTCAGAGATACCAATCCGATCAACATATACTAAAACGTAAGTGGGTATGTGAACTTCCTTCCAGGTATATCACTTTCTCCACTCCTGGGAAATGGGATATAATCATAAAACCTGGCACCTGGGATGCGATCATAACTGTTACCTTGCTGTGTGCTGTTACCAACTTCTTCCTAATTTCAACAACTTTATCATCTAGGCATCTTCTCTCACACCCTCTTTCTCAACTTTTTCTTTCTGATATCTGCTCATTTTCACATACACACACAGCAAGACACATACAGACACACATAGTATGGAATGAGTGTGGGATTCTAGGCGGTATTATAGGTATGAGCTGTCCAATACTGGTCTGTTATGGTTCTCAAATTTATTTTGGATATTTTTTGCCACTTGTCCCATGGCACTGGGCTTGTTGGGCTGTAGATTGTATATATGGACTGTGAGGTCCCTCAAACTGGGAACTCCTTTGCCTAGAACCTCTAAGGCTGGGAAAGCAACAGGAAAACATCCTTCTCTTTTGGGTCTCTATAGAATACAGTTCTGTTACCACAGTTCAATATCTGTTCAGTCAACCACAATAAGTTAGGGAGGGCAAGATTTTATGACATCATAGTCTTTCTTTTGTCAGACCTAGCCAAAGGGCTTTCAGGATTTTGATTTTCTCCTCTGTGATTTTAAACACTGACCTGTTGTGAGTGAACAAAGAGGGACCTCACAAAATATACTGAATTTATAACTAGGTCACAATTTATAAGACCATGCTAATCTATAACTGTTTTACGGTTAGTCAGTGCCCTAAAAAATAATCACTCTACCATGCAGAGATTCTTCAATCTCACAATATTTACCCTGGTAATCAATGATCTTCTTCTTCATAAAAAAATTCTTCAAAATGACAAAGAATATTCACTCAATACCCATCTGATAAGAGCTTAATATCCAGGATATATCAGGCACTGGTAGAACTTTACAAGAAGAAAACAAACAACCCCATCCAAAAAATGGGGAGAAGAAATGAACAGAAACTTCAACAAGGAAGAAATTCGAATGGCCAAAAAACATGAAAAAATGCTCTTTGTCACTAATCATCAGAGAGATGCAAATCAAAACAACAATGAGATATCATTTTACACCACAGAGACTGGCACAGATTCAAAAGAGAAAGAACAACAAGTGCTGGTGTGGATGTGGGGAAAAGGGGCCACTCATCCACTGTTGGTGGGAATGCCAGCTGGGACAGCCTTTCTGGAAAACAATACGGACATTCCCCAAAGACTAGAAATTGAACTCCCAATTGACCCAGCCATACCACTCCTGGGAATCTACTCTGGGAAACCAAAAAATATGCAGTGGAAACACCATCCCTACTTTTATGTTTGTAGCAGCATTATTCACAATAGCCAGAATCTGGAAACAACTAGAGTGCCCAAGATTCAAGAAGACTCGATAAAGAAGCTTTGGTACATCTACACAATGGAATACTATGCAGATGTTAGGAAAAATGAAGTTATAAAATTTGCCTATAAATGGATGGACATGGAGAAGATTATGTTGAGTGAAATTAGCCAGAAGGAGAGAGAGACAGATACAGAATGACTGCATTTATTTGCATGACATAAATATATATGTACATATTATGATACCAATATCCAAGGTCAAGTGAAACATGACCTAGTATCAGTAGGTCTTGTCAAAGGTGGAAATTATCACAAACGTTTGAGAGTCAGAGTCTAGGTAACACAGAAAATGCAACAGTGTGCTAACAATTGTCCAGGGTACTAATTAATCAACCTAGAACTGATCATTAAATACAGGCAAAAGATACACATGACAACCCTTTAATGTATGTTCTGTAATCCATAGTCTGGAAGGGAAGGTAAAGAGAGAGAGGGAGAGAGGGAAAAGAAATATAGAACCTGCAATGGAGGCGGGCTGGGGAAGGGGGAGGGAAACGGGCACGTTGGTGGTGGGAAATGGGCACTGGTGGAGGGATGGGTGCTGGAACACTGTATGACCAAAAACCCAAACATGAACTTTTAATTGTATATCTTTGTAATTGTATATTTCACAGTGGTATAATAAAATACTTAAAAAATTATTTAATATGACAGAAAAAGCAAAAACTGCAGTTACTGCCTAGAGAGCGAGAATGATGCATAACTCAGCAGATAGCTGTTCAGTCACTCTTCTGTGTGGGAAGGAGGGATGAACATCAGGGACAGTACCATCAAACAGCAGAGGCAGATGGTGAGGAAATCAGCACCTCAGCAACATGGGTAAAATATAATGTGAGTGCTGGCATTGGGAAATTCTCCCTGATTGGCAGGCAATGAATTTTTCTGGGGAATGATAAGTAAATATTTTTAGTGAATTATTTTAACTATTGGAAGTTAACTCTGAGAATGAATAGCTTATTAGGAAAGTATTGTACTCATGAGATATTATGAGATATCCGCATACTACCTATGATAAAAGTGAAAATTAAGGATTGCAGGTGTCTGCTCTATTAGGTAGGGTGAGACCTGAGAATTGTCCAACCAAACGTTAACTATAACCTTCTATTCAATATACCTCCAAGGATTCTGAATTGAAGGTGAAATTGTGGGGAAACCAACAATTTTTAGAGGCCCTTTGTCTTCCTAGATAACATTCTTATTTCTTAGCCCACTTCCTCACTGGAGAGGTCTCACCCTGTTCACAATCACCATAGAAGTCAGAGCCATAAATTGTGACATGGTGCCCTGATCAACTGCCCAGGTGGTAGACACTGAACTGTCATGGCAAAACCTTAGTGGTTTCCTGCCAGGAGTTCTTCACAGTCTGGTGGCTGCCCAGGGAGGCACCAGGTTCCCTAAAAGCTTGTATCATTTTTTTAAGCTTTGATAGTCTGACAAACAAATAGTATGTGAGATCACATGATGCTGTCTGTAGTAACTGTTGAGATGGCAACAACGTTTGGTCATATCAAGGCAAGCAATGCCAAATCTCCTCACCTGTTGACAGTCTTTAACTTGCCTGCTGTATTCTGTGCATTGACTATGTCAAGACATAAACAGTTTTCAACCCCTTCACTATTTAATGGATGTGTTGTAAGGATTTGAGAAAACCTGTAAGGAAGTTAATTCTGACTATTCTGTAGGTATATCAGGTATTAAAACAAATAGAGAAGATACAAAGTATTTTCTTTTACTATAAATGTAAAAATGTTAAATTTTCTTATGCTGTCCAATAATTCTGTGAGCATTTCTTCCTTTTCACGGTGCTTCGATGGGTTTCCACCATACAGTACTGTGAGAAAAAGCTATTTTATGGCTCAGGAGTGTCTAGATATGGAGAGCTCCTGCCCCTTACTTACCTGAGGCTCACTGTGGACTTGATTGCTGGGTCCTTCTTGAGCCATTTTTCTAGGGCGTCAGAGAAGTGGTAGCCTTTGATGAATTCTTGAATTATCTGCTCAGTTGAGCTCTGTAAAACAAGGCAGTCACCAACCAGAAAGGTTTAGTATTGTCACACATTGACATCATCATGCAAAGTTTTTCCCAACTTAAACTACCAACAGTATCTCAGAGCTATCTGTTGATAAGGCATATATTAGAGCTCAGGTTTTATGTCTGGGTCTGTTAGCTTTCACCGAGTCACCACCTTTCCCTATGTTTGCCCCATGGTACCTGGGACGTAATCACAATAGATACACCTGGCTGCAGCTGTTGTGGACTATATCTTGATTTGGGTAAGCCCTTCAAAAGTTTTCTGCCTCATACTCTTTCAGACATACCTCGCACTACAGAAGGAAACGTGTACAGGACTTCTTAGGTGGCATCATAGATATAAGCTGCCCAATACTAGTCTGCCCTGGGTTTTCCATACTTGCCTCTAGATAATTGTTGCCACCCGTCACATGACACTCAGCTTGTTGGTTGGTTGATTGTCTATATGGACTGGAAGGCCTCTCAATCCGGCCTTCCCTCTGTCCAGAACGTCTAAGAACTGGAAAGCAACAAGAAAACATGCTGCTCTCTTGACTCTTCAAAGTCAAATGATCAGACAGAATGTTGGTTCCTGTTGTCACAGTTCTAAATCAGCTGAGCCAATCACGATAGAGAAGAGAAATCAAGATTCTATTACCTCATCCCTTTTCTTTTGTCACATCTACCCAATGAGCTTTCAAGGATGATGGCTTGCTCCTCCATATTATCTTCTTAACTGCAGCACATGAGCAAAGAGAACTCTCAGAAAGTATCCAGACCTTTGAATTAGTATACTTACTTAAAGTTAGACCTGATTGTTGCCTTGTTTTTCTGGTTAATCAGTGCCCTAACATAGGAAGCATTGTGCTACTCAGGCATTTCTCAATCTCCCAATCTGCATACTTGAGGATTCAATTTCAAATTTATTTCCTAAAATGTTGGGAGCCACTGGGGTCCCCCACAATATCAGGAAAAGTGTTCCTTTCTAACTCTGAGGTCACTGGGAAATGAATGAAAACTGATGGGCCTAGCACAGTTTCATAACACATTTACTAATTCAATATAAAACAATCTCTGTCACTATAGTCCAAAGTAACAAGATTCCCACTTCTTTAGTCTTGGTCAGAGCTCAGTCCATGAGCTCAGACCCAAGTTTCCCACCAAAGTGAATCCTTTGTACATCAAGTCAGTCCCCTACTATATCAAAAGTAATCCTATTTTCAGGGAGGGTAATGTCAACATAGAGCAATGAATTGGCTTCTAGGTGTATATGTAGGGTGAAACCACATTTGTTTCATGTTTTAACAAGTGATTATGCCAGGAAATAGTCTCTTTCTCTGAGATTATCTATGTTCAAAACACTGGAACAAGAGAGCTGGTACAAAAATACATTTCATGCATGTATATTCATGGGGAGAAACACATAACTTCATGGGTTTTAGGCAATCTAGATGGTACTCACAACGTGAGTTTATTTTATGTTCTGCACCAAGGTGATTCTGAGTGTCTTGTGCTCTGTTTACAGAAAGAGTCATGCTCACCTGCTTGAGGGCAAACTAGCATGATCCTTCCTTCAATCTAAAATGATAGTTTCAATGTGGTCAGGGTGGCAGTCTCCTGGTAAATTTAACTGACCCTTGCTGGATCCAATGGTTATTAAGAGAAATTGTGCCCAACTAGATTACACTGAAATCATAATAGAGATTGTAGTAATATTTCAAAACTTACTGATTGAGTCAAACCAACTCTTGTAACTGCCACAAGCTCTATCATCCTTTGGATTAAAAGCAGTCACAATGACTTAGTGGTTACACATGGATGTGTAAAAGTTAGAGACAACTGAAAATAATGAGGAAAGTTCAAAATCTCAGAGTGAGAGCAAGCACCTGAGTTACATTGTGTTTACTATCTATTTGTTCACTTCGGTTAAATATACGTCTTTGCCAATTTACAATGATATAAAACACATCTTCTTTCATCCCACTGAACATTGTAGTATCTTCTTTTTAAAATGCTGAATATTATTTTTGTTGCCTGTAAACAGCTCCATAAATGATGTGTATGGAATATGACTGTCCTATGTTCACTGTGTATATTTACTTAATAATCAAGTTTAAGACTGGAAAGAGTAGAGGAGTTAAAGTGAATGCCTTGCACGTGACTAGTTTTAATATTGGTGATACCAAGCATGGTCTCCAGCATCACAAGGAATGACCCCCAGCACCAGCTACAGTGAACCCTCTTTCTAACATTTGTTTCAAATTCTTTTCACCTTCATAGAATTCCAACTTATTTCATTTCCTTGAATCATTGATGTGAATCTTTTCAAGGTACTTTGAGTCACTATAGAAGTCAGAACAGGGAATCCTCATTTATCCTAGATGTTTTTCAGATGTGAGGAAGAAATGAAACAAAGCCTTTGCCACTTATAACTTCCTACTTTCAAATCACAATAATTAGAGTCATGAAGATAACTCACCATCATGTACCTGAGTTGGAATCATGGAATGACATGCCTGTCCCAGAACCACGAGGTTCAGGAGGCCCTCAAGAATTGTTCAGGTGACCCTGTTGGTTCCCAATACTACAGGACCAAAGCAACTCCACACCATTAGTCCTGAAACTGAACCATCATGTCTTATTGGCTATGTGTCACTAGGTGTGGCCCTGGGGTTCCCTGTGCACTGCTTTGGGATGCCCCTAGAAACCACATAACACTTATATGAGCCACCTATGCTTTGTCTTTTAGCCTGCCTTTCCCTAAGAGTATAAATTCTAAGTCATTAATTATTGGCCAGGGAGATAATCAAAGCGCAAGTGTTCATGCGTTGCATAGTGGAGGCTCCCCTGGTTTCTCAAGTAGCACAGGCGGTGAATCCCTGAGACCCGATATGAATATCCTCTGAGTACCAGCTGGTGTGGTCAAAATGAATACAAACATGGGTTACGTGTTATGGGGGTGTGTTCATGTGTGCTAAGTAGTATATCTATAGAGGGATGTGTGGTATGAATGTGTGTGCCATCTGAGTCTCTATACAATTTGCGATTTTTATAGTTTTCTATCTGTGTTACTGTGAACTCCATGTGAATCATAAAAGTTCATTACTCAAGACATTTTACAACATGTTAATGTTTTCAGGAGAGACTCTAATTCTTTTCCATATTTGTTTTGAGAGAATGTAAAATGGAAGTGTTCTAATTAGTAATGTCCTTAAACTTAAATTCTAACAAATAACAAATGTCAAATAACATCTATGACAGAAGAGTCAATTATGTTAAAGAACAGAGTAACATCTAATTGTGTATCTAGTAAGTATTCATGAACACTTGTTATTTAATGAGGTATAACTGCTGGTCCCATGTTTTCCTCTATATTTCATTTGCATTTGAATATCATAATTTTAATAAAGTTCTTTAAAAAAATTCAGACTTTACTGAAACAGTTTTGTTTCCGGAGTGTTTACCGTGCAGCCATTGCAGTCTCTTTGAAGAAAGATTGGCAGACGCTGATTGACAGAACACTTAATACAGGAACCTCTATATAAATCAGAGTATTCAGTCAATACAATATTCTCCACGTCTATCAATTCTTTATTTCAATATGAAGTGAAAAATTAAGGAATGGAAAAATTAAGATTCTCTAGCAACATTTGCATTGCTAAGAAATGATAGAGCTCAGTTAGGTTTAATGGAAGTAGAGTAGCAATTAACCTGACTCAGATCAAGTAAGCTCGGTGGAGAAGATAGGAACATCCAGCTACTATGTGGCACATAATACTGTCACTCATGCTAATATAAATGAGAAAAGTTGCAATCTTTATTATATGAACAGTTGTTAGCCATAGAAATACCAAAATAAGGTATTTCAAATCAATAACATCCAAAAAAACAGGAAGTGATGCATTTATATCTGATTAACAACACTTTTCGCTAAAAATGTTAATAAGAAACACAATTAGCACATCATGATAAAAGGGACTATCAACCCACAGAATATTATTATTTTAATATCTATGTCCCCATTTCTGGAACATATAAAATATGAAACATGATATTATAAAACATGACATTGATTGTAGATTAATTGCAGTACAGTATTTCAATAACCCATTGTTATCAATAGACAGAGCATATAGACAGAAAGTTAATAGGCAAAAACAATGTTCAATGAAATAATAGATACTAAGGATTTAATAGTCACACAAATTCCTTACACAAATAAAATGACTATATGTTCTCAAGTACATTTAAAACATTTTGAAAACCAGCATATGCTGGGTCATAAATATACTTCAATTAAAATATGAAGGTGCTAATCATTTCAAGCATTTTTTCTGACTAAGAGCTCTAAATATAGAAATCATCTATAAAAAAGAAATCTGAAAAGGTACAAATTTGGGGGAGACAAAATTCCATTTGATTTTAAACTTCTTGGATAATGAAAAATTCTTTTAAAAAATTGAGATGAACAATCAGATCACAGAGAGTGCATCAAAGTAAATATTAAGATAAAATTACTGCAATACAGTTTCTCCTCAAGAAAGAGTGAAATGTATATAGACTAACTAAATTTTAGTAGAAGATCAGAATAAGAAAAATAAGAAATTAGATTACAAGGTGTGCAGAAAGAAGGAAATAAAAATTAGAGCAGGGATAAATCAAATACAATTATAAAAATCTCAAGAAAACAAGAGTTATTTCTTTCAAAGGGAAAAAGAAAATTAAAAACCTTTTAGAAAGGATCATTAAGAACAAGATGGGGAGATAGAATTAATAATTTCAGAAGATAAATATGCAAAATACCAACAGATAACATATAATTACAAAAGATAAAACTTTTGGCCATCTAACTGGAAAACCTACAGATACATGAATTACCAGTATCATTAAACTTTCTATGATAATCCAGGCTCATATATTTGGATAAAAGTACATCACACTGAAAAAAGAAAAAATTATCTTAAAAAAACTGTGGCTCAATAGAAAATACTTCATACCATTTTAGTAATATCATCATATTCTGTAATATTCAAGATTTTTATTTCAAGATAGTTGAAAGTAAACAACTGAATCAAAGTTAATCATGATATAAGAACTATCCTCCAAGCTACTATTAACAGTTGATATGACAGTTTCTAAGAAATCAGTAATATTCCATCAAAAATGGAATCAAGGGTAAATAGATGACATCTGCCTATAAAGGAATGTAAAAAATTTCCCAGGAATTATGACTAAATTATCAATGATTATTTAGATTTAAAATAAACACTGCATCAAAAATGTTGGATGACAGGTTTAGCTAGTTTGGGAGCTTTGCTGTTTTACCCAGTCAGCTTAATTTTCTTAAGCCAAGGTTCATTCTAATGAGACCTCTCTTCTATGTCATCACTGCTAGAGTGTGTGGCAGTTACAGAAGTCACCTGATTCTGAATAATTTCTGACTTATACATCTACTAAGAATTCTGTTTTCTTGATTGGGCACAGCTCCTCTTTATACCCACTGCACCCAGCGTGGGAATGTTAGAATTTACCAGGAGACTACCACCCAGGCTACGTTGAGACTATAGGAAGATTATGGAAGGATCATACTAGTTTGCTCTCAAGCAGCCGAGTGTGACCTTTTCAGTATACAGAGAACAAGACACTGAGAATCACCCTGGTGCAGATAATAAGAAGGACCCTTGTGGGTACCATATAGATTAAATGAAACTCATAAAATGTATTACTTTATATCAGCCCTCTTCTCTCTCCAGTGTTTTACATAAGAGATAATCTCTATAGAAGGGATTAGTCCTTGACATAGCCTTTTGTTTATCTGTAATAGGGTGTGGCACTGCCCTTCTACACTCAGTTTAGAGTTCTTTGTTGACATGACCCTCTCTGTTAGATTACTTTGGTGTATATAAGGGGACTTACATGAGGCCCCATCGGCTTTTTTTTTAAGTATTTTATTATACCACCGTGAGATATACAAATAAAAAAGATATACAATTAAAAAGTTCATATTTGGGTTTTGGTCATACAGTGTTCTAGCACCCGTCCCTCCATCAGTGCCCATCTCCCACCACCAACGTCCCCGGTTCCCTCCCCCCCTTCCCCCAGCCCCCTCCATGGCAGGTTCTTTATTTCTTTCCCTTTCTCTCTATTTCTCTTTTCCTTCCCTTCCAGACTATGGATTACAGAATATACATTAAGAGGTTGGCATGTGTATCCTTTTGCCTCTATTTAATGCTCAGTTCTAGGTTGGCATTAGTACCCTCGACAATTATTAGCACACTGTTCCATTTTCTGTCTTACCTAATCTCTGACTCCCACACGTTTGTGATAATTTCCACTTTTGACAAGACCTCCTGATATATGTTTCACTTGACCTTGGATATTGGTATCATAATATATATATATATATATATATATATATATATATATATATTTATGTCATGCAAATAAATGCAGTCATTCTGTATCTGTCTCTCTCCTTCTGGCTAATTTCGCTCAACATAATCTTCTCCATGTCCATCCATTTATAGGCAAATTTTATGACTTCATTTTTCCTAACAGCTGCATAGTATTCCATTGTGTAGATGTACCAAAGCTTCTTTATCCAGTCATCGATTTTCGGGCACTCTGGTTGCTTCCAGATTCTGGCTATTGTGAATAATGCTGCTATGAACATAAAAGTAGGGATGGTGTTTCCGCTGCATATTTTTGGTTTCCCAGAGTAGATTTCCAGGAGTGGTATGGCTGGGTCAAATGGGAGTTCAATTTCTAGTCTTTGGAGGAAAGTCTATATTGTTTTCCAGAAAGGCTGTACCAGCCGGCATTCCCACCAACAATGGATGAGTGTCCCCTTTTCCCCACATCCACGCCAGCACTTGTTGTTCTTGCTCTTTTGAATATGTGCCAGTCTCTGTGGTGTAAAGTGGTATCTCATTGTTGTTTTGATTTGCATCTCTCTGATGATTAGTGATGATGAGCATTTTTTTCATATGTTTTTTGGCCATTCGAATTTCTTCCTTGGTGAAGTTTCTGTTCATTTCTTTTCCCCATTTTTTGATGGGGTTGTTTGTTTTCTTCTTGTAAAGTTCTACCAGTGCCTGATATATCCTGGATATTAACCCCGTATCAGATGGGTATCGGCTTTTTGCTCTCTGGCCTTTTGCTCCTTCTTTTGGATAGGACTCCTCTTGGGTGAGATCCTCTCTCTCTTTGGTGGGAGACTTCGGCTCTTTTCTATGGTCTAAGTTCAGATCAGAGCTAGAGTTCTTTCATTATTCTGGATAACTGTGGAAGAGATTCTGTACTATTAAAAGCCTTTTCTGGAACTGCACCAGATTTCTGAGTTTTCATCCCTTCCCTTGGCATTCTGAGAGGTAGAAGAGAACTTCTGTTCTGACACTGTCGGGGACCCCAGAGACATCCACAACAAAAAGTGTGTGTTTTACATTACTGATCACTTGATCACCTGACATCCCTTTATTCGTCAATTTGTTCGAGCGGCACCAGTAACATTTCCATTTGACCCTATCACATGTCAGTGTAGACATTTGCATCTGCTTGCTTCAGGAATACAAAGAGCCTCAAATCGTTCATTCAGGATCTTGACAAAGAAGACTGACCGTTTTGTAGGTGGACGGCCACATGATCTTATGACGTCCATGGCATCCACTCAGTTATAGAGGTTCAGCGGTCATCTCCAAATTGCATTATATGTCCAGCCCATCTTATTTTCGACGCCTTGGCAAACGAGACAGTGTCCCTGACTCTGGATCATCAATGGAGGTCGATGGAGTTCGGAACACCGGTTGCTTTTCTCACTTGAGTGAGGTGTGATAATCCAAGCATGGCTCTTTCACTCTTCTTTGGGAGATCCCAATAGTGTTCTCATCCTGCTTTCCTGGGCCCAGGTCTCTGAGGCATATGTTAATGCAGGGAGAATGGTGGAGTCAAAGAGATGTGCCCGGAGCCTGAGGTTCTATGTCCTTTTAGCTGTTTCTTTGCTGGTCTTGAAGGTATTTCATGCCACTCTCTTCCTTCTGGGAAGCTCAGGTTTTAGGTCGTTCATCATGTTGATTTCTCAACCTAGGTACACATAACTACTGCATTCAGAGATGTTTGTTCCATTGAGAGTGAATGTGGCCTCTGGAACTAGTTCATTTTTCATGAACATTGTTTTGTTGAGATTCAGTAGTAAACCTATTATTTTGTAGTGTTTCTCATGAAAATTCAAAACTGTTCTTCATAGAAAATGAATAGAATTAGCTTCTTTATTATTCCAACAATAATGTGACATTAATGGTTCTCATAATTTATTCATTATAAATTACACAGATATCCTAACAGTTTCAACCCACTAAAAAGAAACCTAGAAGCTAAACCCAAAATATACTTTCAACAACAACAATTTATTTTCTTTAATGGAAAAATACAAAGAATATTTAAATAATAGTTAATTTTATAAATTATAAGGTGACTATAGAAGATTTTTATTCATATTACATTGTGTTTTAATTTTTTTATTTTTGCAATTTGTGTTAAACCCGACAATGCTCAGTTACTCCTGGCTCTTCACTCAGGAATTTCTCCTGGTGGTGTTCTGGGGACCATATGGGAAGCTGGGGATCGAACCCTGGTAAGCAGTGTGCAAAGCAAATGCCCCACCTGCTGTGCTATCACTCAGGCCCCATATATCACATTGTAAAAAGTAAAAATTTTGAGGGGACCATGTTAATTTCTTTGGTCATTTAAGGACAATACTGAATAAAGGATCTGAAAATACTCTTTCCTTAATAGATATTTCAATATATCACCACACAGTTTTCAGTAAGTTTGAACTGGGGGAATTGCTATTGTCCTCCTATTTTCAATAACTGTACTCAGTCCAATAAGATATGAGTTCTTGGCAGAAAACTAGGAAGAGAGGTCAGGAAATTAGTAAACACTGTTTGGAACGCACAGAGCTCAGCAAATCATCCCTTCATATTATTTATGGACACTTGAATTCACACTTGTATCTATAATTCCAAACATCATACATAGATCTTGAGAATAGAAAATGGGATGAGTCACTAATTAAATACCACGAAAGAAAATGGGTTGGAACAATGGGTTAAGATTGAAATATATTCCAGAATCCTTGTGTTGTTATGGGATGTGGTACACCTGGTGATGCTCATGGCATACATCTTTGCACTCTAGGATCACTCCTGGTGAACTTGGGGCACAAAACTGGGTGCTGAGGGTCTAACTCAGGTCTACCATCTGCTCCATAAGTATCTTACGTGCTGTACTAGTATGAAGGCAACATTCTATATCTTAATTATCATTATACTTAAAGACATCTATATATTTGGCAAGATTCATTGAACTGCATCATTTCTACATGAAACTAAAATATGTAAACTTCTCTCAGTTTTAACCAATAGTATTATAGGGAATACCTGTAACATGAGTAATAGAATAAGCTGCATAAAAAGTCTTCAACTTTGCTGAATTATATGCTGGAGCATTATCTGTTTTTATAGTATGAGAAATGCCCATTACAGAAAAAGCTTTTAGCAAGTGAGTTATAGCTGCTTAGCTCTTTCAGATGGGGAGGTTGTAGCCCACTGGAAATGAGAATAGGTATCTATAGAATGGTATACATATTTGGCTTTTAAAAAAAGGTACAATAGTAGCATCCATATAATGAACAATGATACCTTTTGTGAGGTGCTTCATTATTCATGGATGGGACAGTAAATGCAAATTTTTCTCTATCCTGATCAGCAAGGGAAATAGTATAAAAACTATCTTTTAAATCAACAGCAATAATATTCCAGGATTTTGGTATCATAGCAAGATTAGGAAGGCCAGGCTGCTGAGGGCCCATAGGCCCCATGCATTCATTGACCTGGAGTAAATCTGTTAACATTCTCCATTTGCCTGATTTCTTTTTGATTACAAAAACTGGAGAATTCCAAGGACAAGAACTTAGAACAATATCACCCAAGTTGAGCTGTTCCTCCACCAATTGTTGCAAAGCTGTTAGTTTTTCAGTAATTAAGGGTCACTGATCAACCCACACTGGCTCTGTGTTTTTCCAGTTAATGGGCAAAGCTTTTTTTTTTAATTAAATATTTTATTATACCACCATGAGATATACAATTACAACTTTGTTCATGTTCAGATGTTTCGGTCACATAGTTTTCCAGCACCCCGCCCTCCACCAGTGCCTATTTCCCACCACCAATGTCCCAAATTCCCTCCCCTCATCCCATAGCCTGCCTAAATGGCAGGCTCTTTATCTCTTTTCTCTCTGCCTCTCTCTCTTTTCCTTCTCTTACACATTGTGAGTTGCACTACATACACTTTGAGGCCATCGTGTGCACTTTTTTGCCTGAATTTAATGTTCAGTTCTAGGTTGGTATTAACCCTTTCCACATTTATTCACACATATTCCCTTCTCTGTCTTACCTAACCTCTGACTCCCACACGTTTGCAGTAATTTCCACTTTTGGTAAGACCTCCTGATCCACTTTTCGCCTGACACTGGATTTTGGTGTCATAATATGTGTGTGTGTATATACATATATATATATATATATATATATGTCATGCAAATAAATGCAGTCATTCTATATATCTCTCTCTTTACTTCTGACTAATATCACTCAACCTGATCCTTTCCATGTCCATCCATTTATAGGTAAATTTCATAACTTCATTTATCCGAACAGCTGCATAGTATTCCATTGTGTAGATTTACCACAGTTCCTTTATCCAGTCATCAGTTCTCGGGCATACTGGTTGTTTCCAGGTTCTGGCTATTGTGAATAGTGCTGCTATGAAAACAAAAGTGAGGATTGTGTTTCCGCTGTGTGTTTTTGGCTTCCCAAGGTACATTCCAAGGAGTGGTATGGCTGCGTCAAAAGAGTGCTCAATTTCTGGTCTTTGGAGGAATGTCCATATTTTTTTTCCAGAAAGGTTATGCAAGTCGACATTCCCACCAACAATGGATGTGAGTCCCCTTTTCCCTGCATCCACACCAGCACTTGTTGCTTTTGCCCTTTTGGATATGGGCCAGTCTCTGTGGTGTCAGGTGATATCTCATTGTTGTTTTGATTTGCATCTCTCAGATGATTAGTAATAATGAGCATTTTTTCATATTCCTTTTGCCATTCAAAGTTATTCCTTGTCAAAGTTTCTGTTCATTTCTACTCCCCATTTTTAATGGGGTTGGCTGTTTTCTTCTTATATAGTTGTACCAGTGCCTGATATATCCTGGATATGAACCTCTTTGCAGATGGGTATTGGGTGAATATTCTTTTCCATTCTGTGGACTGTCTTTCTATCTTGGTCACTGTTTCTTTCGAGGTGCAGAGACTCTTTCGTTTCATGTAGTCCCATATGTTTATCTTTTCTTCTAGTTGCTTTGTTAATGGTGGTTCACCTTTGAAGGTGTCTTTAGCTTCAATGTCGTAGAAGGTTTTTCCTATATTTTCTTCAATGTACTTTATGGATTCAGGTCTGATATTGAGATCTAAATCCATTTTGATCTGATTTTTGTGCAAGGTGTTAGACACAGGTACAAATTCATTTTTTTACATGCAGCTGTCCAGTTTTCCCAGCAGCACTTGTTGAAGAGGCTTTCCTTACTCCAGTTTGGACTCTTTGCACCTTTATCAAAGATTTAAAAAATGGTGTTTTTTTCCATCCAGAGGGCAAATGATGTGAAGCAATTATGGCTGTATCGGCCCCTTAATCTAGCAAACCTTCAATTTTAGTACCATCTTCAAACGTAAGCATCATACTGGGTTTATCTTCTGAAAGGAATTGTGTCCAAAAAACCTCAACATTAGGGTGCCAGACCCTCCTTCCTGATAATGCTGCGGTTTCGGCAGTACAAGAAGCGGAGCAATCTTTTCACCTTTAAAAATATGTACTTCAGCCTTCACAGATACAATGAGCATAATTTCACCTTCAAAATTACCATCAAAAAATTTCATTTGAACATTTACACCTTTAGATTTCACATTATTACTGCCAGTTACTATTCCAAATGATTGAGGAGGCAAAGGACCCTAGATGTTAGTTGGAATTTCATAAAAATTGTTAGGAGCTAAAAACAAATCCTGAATAGCTGGAATATCCGAAGCAGTATTCTCCTTAGCAGTTTGTAAAGTGATATAAGTAGGTTTGCTATCCCAGCGTTTCAGATTTAGGAATATGAATTAAAGCAGAAGTGCCTTTGGATTGAGGTGATGGAGCAGACAGATTGCAGGGTAAATAGCAGTTTTAAAAATTCCCCCTGCCTGTCTTTGTTGCACCCGC
The DNA here is from genome assembly GCA_021461705.1 of Cryptotis parvus. NCBI lineage: Eukaryota > Metazoa > Chordata > Mammalia > Eulipotyphla > Soricidae > Cryptotis > Cryptotis parvus. Next base: position 39,199 of record JAJIBD010001111.1, on the reverse strand, counting down.
CCATCTGCTTGGCTACTGGGCTACTGGGTTTCTCCTCTGGCGCCTCAGTGCTCGTTGCCTGCAGCTTCCCAAGGAGCACCAAGACAAATCCTGCATGGTTGACCCCAAGATGGGTTAGGTTGAGAGAAGAATCAAATCCACTGTGGGTGACTCCATGAGCCCAGTGTTTCCCTGATTCACCTTAAGTGGGAGCAAGTCATCAAAGGGAATGGAAACTAGAGAGGCTCCAGTTCCCAGGCTCCCCACTCTTCTCTTCCCAGGAATGTAAAAAACTTTACAATTAATCTTCAGTGCATGCCATCATTTGTGGTCTCCAAAGCCCTTCTATCAGCAGACTGGAGAAAACATGGAAAGAAGTTTCCAGGTCGGTTGCTTCCAGCTCGAGACCTATAGTTTGTTAGGGATTTTGGCTATGTCTGCCCTTGACCTCTCAGCTGCAACTGACCTATCCTCACCCCCAAAGGAAAAAAAAACTGAGGTCGATCCTAGAGTCAAGACAATGAACTGGGGGGCAGGTCTCTTAGTCATCCCCTGGGTGAGCCTTATTGGAGACTTTCTAATAATGTCTTCATGTGCAGACTCCCAAGTATTCCAGCCCAATTGAATCCCAAATATTTAAAGAGGAGCTGCTCAGTCAACGGAAAAGAGCCTCCAAGGGTCCCGCGACAGCCTCCCCCATTCTGGAACAAGTAGACCCAAGTATTCAGGCCCCAGGTACAAAACCTCTTGCAACAGCTCCACCTCTGGCAATTGTACAGGGGGTTTTGAATCCCAACTCCTCACAGGATTCCTAACCGTTTTTATCATGTTTTCTTTCCCCAGGAAGAGTTCTCAGAGGTTTAGAAAGCTCTTCAAAAAGGAATCAGAAGTGAGCTGGAAACTGTTGCTCAAGGCACAGTGGAGGTTGGACGTTCAGAAGGCAAACAGAAAAAGAGGGCAGGGGATGTTTGGACCATGTGGCATGTTTTCTTAAAAAAAAAAAAGAAAAATCAAAGTATTTTGTGAGCAAAAGCTTCATTAAGAATTTCATCTTCTATCTGTGAGCAGGCAGATGGGGCCGTGGCAGTCACACTTCCAGTGATGACCCAACAGCAATGGCTGCTTTTTTTTAGGAGGTGATGGGGAGTGGTGAGGTTCAACAGTTCTCACTCAGACTTTCATGCTTGTGATGGGTGTCAGAAAAGGTGGAATAACAGGGTGAGGGAAGTTTGGACTCAATGTCTGTCCTTTTCCAGCTAAGTACTACAAGATTGAGTGCTTGTTAAGGAAGCCCCCGAGATCCCTGCAAAAATGGCAGAATATTGTGGGTCTGTTCTAGAGGGATGTGGTCTGGAGGATTGGCGTCCCCTCTGGAGGCAAACAATGAAAGGAGGTTGTCTCCCTCTGGCTGCTAAGTGTTCATTGCCTGCAGCTGCCCAATGAGAACCAAGACAAGTCCTGCTTGGTTGACCCCGAGATGGATTGGGGAGAGAAGAATCAACTCCCCTGTGGGTGATCTCATGATCCAGTGTTTCCCTTATTCACCTTAAGAGGAAGCAAGTCATAAAGGGAATGGAAACTAGAGAGGACTCCAGTTCCCATGCTCCCCGTATTCTCTTGCCAGGAGTGTAAAAAACTTAACAATTAATCTTCAATGAATGCCATCATTTGTGGTCTACAAGCACTTCTATCAGCAGACTGGAGAAAACATGGAAAGAAGATTCCAGGTCAGTTGCTTCCATCTCGAGGACCCAAAGTTTTATGGATTTTGGCTATGTCTGTCCTTGACCTCTCAGCTGTGACTGCCCTATCCTCACCCCCCAAAGAAACAAACAAACCCTGAGTTGATCCTGGAGTCAAATGACTGAACTGGAGGGCAGGTCTCTTAGTCATCCCCTGGGTGAGCCTTATTGGAGACTTCTAATAATGTCTCATGTGCAGAATCCCAAGTATTCCAGCCCAACTGAATCCAAAATACTTGAAGGTGAGCTGTTCAGTCAATGAAAAAGAGCCTCCAAGGGACCCCCGACCACCCCTTTCTGGAAACAGGAGACCAGTTCCCAGTACTCAGGTCCCAGGTGCAAACCCTCTTCCAGACAGCTACCACCTCTGCAATTATTCCAGGGGTTTTGAATCTCAAGTCCACACAGTATTCCTAACCCTTTTTATCCATTTTTCATTTCCGCAGGAAAGATTTGTAGACGTTTAGAATGCTCTGCAAAAAGGACACAGAAGAGAAGAGAAACTGTTGCACAAGGTACACTGGAGGCAGGACAGTCAGAAGGCAAACAGGCCCAGAGGGAAGGGGTCATTTGGAGCATGTGGCATCTTTTCTTAAAAAGAAAAATCACTGTATTTTGTGTGCAAAAACTTCATTGAGAATTTCAGCTTCTCTCTATTAGCAGGCAGGTGGGGCCGTGGAAGTCACAGTGCCAGTGATGACCCAATAGTGATGGCCAACTTTTTTTAGGAGGTGATGGGGAGTGAGGGGGCTCATAAGTTCTCACTCAGGCTTTCATGCTGGTGATGGGAGTCGGGAATCGGGGCATATAGGGGTTATGGAAGTTTGGACTCAATGGCTGTCTGTTTTCTGCAGAAGTACTACAAGATTGAGTGCTTGTTAAGGAAGCCCCAAGATCCCTGCGAAAATGGGAGAAGAAGCTTTGAAGGTCTTTTCTATAGGGATGTGCTCTTGGTGTTGGGGCGTGTCCTCTGGAGGCCTTTAACTCCTAAAGAATGGAGGGTATCTCCCTTTGGCGGCTAAGCGCTCCTTGCCTGCATCTGTTCGAGGAGCACCAAGATAAGGCTGCATGGTTGACCTCAATGCATTGGGGAGAGAAGAATTAAATTCCCTGTGGGTGAGTCCATGATCCCAGTGTTTCCCTGATTTACCTTAAGAGGGAGTAAGTCATTAAGGGAATGGCAGCTAGAGAGGACTCCAGTTCACAGGCTCCCCCTCTTCTCTTACCAGGAGTGTAAACACCTCAATAATTACTCATCGATGAATGCCATCCTTTGCGGCCTCCAAACCACCCCCCATAGAAAGATTGTGGAAAACATGGAGGAGAGTTTCCAGGTCAGCTGCTACCATCTCGAGGACCCAAAGTTTGTGAGAGATTTTGGCTATGTCTGCCCTTGACGTCTCAGCTGTGACTGTCCTATCCTCACCCCCAAAGAACAAACAAAAACTGACTCGATCCAGGAGTAAGACACTCAACTGGAGAGCAGGTCTCTTAGTCATCCCCGGGGTGAGCCTATTTGAGACTTTCTAACAATGTCTACATGTGCAGACTCCAAAGTATTCAAGCCTATGAATCCCAAATATTTAAAGAGGAATTTCTCAGTCAATGAAAAGGGGCTCCAAGGCCCCCTACATCCTCTTTCTGGAACCATGAGACCCGACTACTCAGGCCCCATGTGTAAACTCTCTTCTAGACAGCTCCAACCGGCAATTGTTCAGGGGGTTTTCAATCCCAACTCCACACAGGACTCCTAACCCTTTTTATCATTTTTTCTTTCCCCAGGAAAGGTTCCCAGACATTTAAAAGCTCTGCAAAAAGGACTCAGAAGTGAGCTGTAAATGTTGCACAAGGTACAGTGGAGGCAGGATGTTCAGAAGGCAAAGAGTCCAAGAGGGCAGGGGTTGTTTGGACCATGTGGCATCTTTTCTTATAAAGACAAGTCACTGTATTTTGTTAGCAAAAGCTTCATTGAAATTTCAGCTTCTCTCTATTACCGGGTAGGTGGTGACCTGGCAGTCACAGTTAAAGCGATGACACCATGTAGATGGCCACATTTTTAGGACTATATGGAGTGGTGAGGTTAAACAGTTCTCACACAGACTTTCATGCTGGTGATGGGAGTTGGAAGTGGGGAATAAAAGGGTGAGGGTGGTTTGAATGAAGTCAACCACCAAAAAGAGAACAAGGTGAGAAGTTGTAGTTTCTGTCTGGGTGGGGAGGGCAGTGGACAGCAGTCATTTCCTTAGTTTGACATTTCTTTTTCTCTGTTCTGCGACTTACACTGAGAGTTATAATGGCAGATTCATCCAGTTAGCACTAGGGAGAGAGAATTGTATAAGGAAAATGCTCCTGATAAAAATTATATTGCCCTCAAAATAGATGAAGTAGTCAGTAATGAGTTTGTTAGAATAAGGATTCTGTGTTTATTGTACTACAGTACCAGGCCCGGGCTCATGGCCAGGATGCTTCTATAGCAACAGCAACAACAACAACACACACATGCACATGCACACGCATGCACACACACACAAACACACACACCTTGATTAATCCAGCTTCCCTCTGATCCCAGGAGAACCAATTTCTAGAAGAGATTATGCTACTCCAGAGATTTGCAGAGAAGTATAATCTGGAGCCCATAGAGCCAATCGGCTATGGGTTCGGGACATGAAGTGATTGAAATGGACAGAGACTACACTTGATCTTAGCCAAAAGGCCTGGGGTAGTTGCTGAGCCCCAGGCCTTGGCAAAACCTGGAACTACAGCCCACAAATTCCAAGCATAAATGGAAGTAATCTAAAGTTTTTAACTCTCACACCTGCCTGTCTCCACCTCAGGTATTCTCCCTGGGGGGTTTTGCAGGCTGGGCGGATGCCTGGGGTCGTGGCTGAGCCCCAGTCCTTGGTAAAATGCAGAACTACAACCCCCAGAAGTCCAAGCGGAAGCAGAAGTAAAGGGACCTTTTGAACTCACACAATGGCCTGTCTCCACCTCGGGTCTTCTCCCTGGAGGGTATGGCTGGCAGGGGGAATCCTGGGGTCATAGTTGAGCCACAGCCCCCAGACTCTGAGCAGAAGCGGAAGTAAATGGACCTTTTGAAGTCTCACAACAGCCTGTTTCAGCCTCAGGTATTCTTCTTGGCGGGTGTAGTTCACCAGGCGGGAGGCCACTCACATGGCAACATAGTAATACAAAAACAAGGAAATTCATCACCAAGGGAACGTAATATCTTAAGAAAAAGAAACAGTACTCTAGAGGAATATATCCCTGAACTCGCAACACCTTGGGGAAACAACGCAGATCCCCAGTTGGAAGAACAGATGAGGAAATCAACCCTGAAGACTCGAAAAAAGAATGCAGCCGTGCATAATTTCTCTGACAAAGAATTCAGAGAAGAAATGGTTAGGATGTTTAATGAGCTCAACAGAAAAATGGAACAGATGTCCAATAAAATACAGAAAAACATAAACGATGCAGTGGAACGGGCAGTCAATAAATTATGGGAGAAAATGAGAGCAGAAATGAGAATCATGCAAATAGAAATATCATCGCTTAAAAACTCATTAGATGAAATGTAAAACACAATAGGGGCTCTCAATACTAGGATGATAGCAGTGGAAGAGAGAATCAGTGAGACTGAAGATGAGCTGCAGAATGCATAAGATGGAAAAAGACTGGAAAATGGATCAGCAACGGAACAGAGAACAATGGGATGAAGCCAGGCAGAACAACATAAGAATCATCGGAGTCCCAGAGGGACAGGAAAGTAACCCCAAGGAAATTAAAACAGTTAAAAACATCCTGGCTGAAAAGTTCCCGAGATAAAGGAGGAAGGCATCCAGATCCGTGAAGCCTGATGCGTACCAACAAGAAAAGACTCCAATGGAAAGACCCCAAGACACATCCTAGTCAAAGTAATGGATGCCATACAGAGATGTAATTCTTCAGGCAGCAAGATCAAAGAAGGAAATTGTATACAAAAGAGTATCCATTCGACTTTCAGCAGACATCTCAGAATAGACCCTCCAAGCCCGAAGTCAGTGGTGGGATATAGTAAAAAAAAAACTCAATGAAATGAATGCCTCAGCGAGAATTCTTTATCTGGCTAAACTCACTCAGATTTGAAGGAGAGTTATACAGCTTTGTGGATAAACAACAGCTTAGGAAATTTGTGAACTCAAAACCAACCTTAAAAGAAGGACTGAAAGATCTACTCTAGGATGACACAAAACCCAAAAGAATGACAAACCTATACAGAAAGATAGCACAAAGTCCCATGCCAATAATCTAAATGTCAATGGTATAAATGCACCATTTAAGAGACACAGAGTGGCAAAACGGATCAAAAAATTGAATCCAACATTCTGCTGCCTTCAAGAAACACACCTGAACAATCGGAGCAAAGACAGGCTGAACAATCGGAGCAAAAACAATCCTTCACTCAAACAACCCATCCAAAATGGCTGGGGTAGTTATACTGGTATCTGACAACATAGACTTCAGGCTGAAGGTCAGAAGGGACAGTGAAGGTCACTTCTTAATAGTCAAAGGATACATTATCAGGAAGAAATCACGCTATAAAACATATACGCACCCAATGAGGGGCCAGCAAAATACTTAAAACAACTACTAATATACTTCAAAGAAGACACTGACAGCAACACAATTCTAGTTGGAGACATCAACACTGCCCTATCAATCCTGGATATATCAACAAGATTGAAATTTACCAAGGAAATACTGGCCCTAAAAGAAGAGATCGAAGAAAGAGGGCTGGTAGACATATACTGGGCATTTCATCCCCCAAAAGCTGAATACACTTTCTTCTCCAGTGCACATGGAACATACTCCAAAATAGATCGCATGTTGAGCCATAAATCATTCCTCCATAAAATCAAGAAGATAGAAATTGTGCCAACTATTTTTTTCAGACCATGATGCACTGAAAACAGACATTTAATTATATACAAAAACGGAGACCAATACCAAGTACCTGGAAACTAAACAGCTCACTGCAGAACAACCAGCAAGTCATAAAAAGAAATCAAAGAGGAAATCCAAAGATTCCTGGTAACAAATGAGACTGAAGACAAGAATTAACAGAACATGTGGGATACAGCGAAAGCAGTGTTAAGAGGCAAGTTCATAGCTATTCAAGCATTCATCAGGAAAGAAGAAAAGGCCATCACAAACAGTCTGACTTCACAAATTAAGATCTTAGAGAGTGATCAACAAATGGAGGCCAGAAAGAATGAAATAATAAAACTTAGAGCAGAAATCAATGAGATGGAATTTCAAAAAAAAAATCCAGAAGATCAACGAATCTAAAAGCTGGTTCTTTGAAAAATAAACAAGATTGACAAACCACTTGCAAGACCTGTAAGTAAAGGTAAAGAGAGAACCCAAATAAATAGAATCAGAACTGAAAACGGGGACATCACAACAGAAACCACAGAAATTCAAAAGATCATCACAGATTACTATGAGAGCCTGTATGCCACGAAACAAGAGAATCTAGAAGAAATGAACAAATTCCTGAATTCCTAAAGCCTCCAAGGTTGCAACAAGAAAACTTGCAATACCTCGACAAACCTATCCCAACGAGGAGATGGAATGGGTAATCAAAAGTCTCCCAAACACAAAAGCCCAGGTCCAGATGAATTCACCAGTGAATTCTACCAAACCTTTAAAGTGGACCTACTCCCAATTCTTTTCAAGCTTTTCCGGCAAATTGAAGAAAAAGAAATACTCCCAAATAGCTTTTACAAGGCACATATCACCCTGATACCCAAAGCAGACAGAGATGTCACAAAAAAGGAAAACTACAGACCAATCTCCCTGATGAACACAGATGCTAAGATCTTCAACAAAATACTAGCGAATAGAATCCAAAGAGTCATCAAAAAGATTATACACCATGACCAAGTGGGATTCATCCCGGGAATGCAAGGATGGTTCAACATCCGCAAGTCAATCAACATAATACATCATATCAACAAAAAGAAAAAGAAAAACCATATGATCATATCAATAGGTGCAGAGAAGGCATTTGACAAGATTCAACACCCGTTCATGAAAAAAAAACTCTCCGTAAAATGGGGATTGAAGGAACCTTCTTCAATATAATCCAGGCCATCTACTACAAGCCCACAGTGAGCATCATTCCCAATGGGGAAAAACTAAAAGCCTTCCTCTTAAGATCAGGGACAAGAAGAGGCTGCCGACTCTCACCACTTCTATTCAATATAGTACTGGAAGTATTTGCCATAGCAATCAGGGAAGAAAAAGACATTAGGGGGCATCCGGATAGGAAGGGAAGAAGCCAAGTTGCAACTATTTGAAGATGACATATTATACCTGGAAAACCTGAAACTCTCTACCAAGAGGCTCATAGAAATAATACATTTCTATAGTAGAGTGGCAGGGTACAAAATCCATACCCAAAAGTCAATGGACTTCCTATACGCAAACAGCGAAAGAGAAGAAAGGGACATTAAAGAAACTATCCCATTCACAATTGCGCCGCAGAAACTCAAATACCTAGGAATCAGTTCGGCAAAGAATGTAAAGGATCTTGCAGAGAATACTACAAAATGTTACTTCAGGAAATAAAAGAGGACCTGAGGAAATGGAGACACATTCCCTGTTCATGGATTGGAAGGATAACATTATCAAAATGGTCATACTCCCTAGAGCTTTAGGGCAGATTCAATGCGGTTCCTATAAATATATCCATGATGTTCTTCAAAGAAATTGAACAAACACTCCTGAAATTTGTATGGAATAATAAACCCCCACGAATAGCTAAAGCAACCCTTGGGAAAAAGAAGATGGGAGGCATCACTTTTCCCAACCTCAAGCTCTACTACAGAGTAGTTGTAATTAAGACAGTGTGGTATTGGTATAGAGACAGACTCGTAGACCTATGGAATAGAATTTAATATCCTGAAACACACTCTCAAATATACAACCACTTAATATTCAATAAAGGAGCAAAAAATATTAAATGGAGCAAAGAAAGCCTCTTCAACAAATGGTGCTGGGAAAATTGGGAAGCTCCCTGTAAAAAAAAATGAACTTAGACCTCCTTCTAACACCATGCACAAAAGTCAGATCAAAATGGACTATAGATCTCAATATCAGACATGATTCTATAAGGTACATCGAAGAAAACATAGGAGAAACGCTCTACGACATCGAAATTAATAGTATCTTTAAAGACGACACACCACTGACCAAGCAAATGGAAGCAAAGATAAACAAATGGGATTAAACCCAAATATGAACTTTTAATTGTATATCTTTGTAGTTGTAAAAATTAAAAATTAAAAAAAATTGAAACGCTTCTGCACCTCAAAAGAAACGGTGACCAAGATACAAAGACAATCCACATAATGGGAAAGGATATTCACCCAATACCCATTTGACAAGGGGTTAATATCCAGGATATATCAGGCACTGGTAGCATTTCACAAGAAAAAAAAAGCCAACCCCATCAAAAAATGGGGAGAAGAAATGAACAGAAGCTTCCAAAAAGAAGAAATTTGAATGGCCAAAAGGCATATGAAAAAGTGGTGTTCATCTTTAATCATCAGGGAGATACAAATCAAAACAACAATGAGGTACCATCTCACACCACAGAGACTGGCACACATCCAAAATAGCAAGAACAACCGGTGATGGCATGGATATGGGGAAAAAGGGACTCACTCTCATTCACTGCTGGTGGGAGTGCCGACTGGTTCAGCCTTTTGGAAAATAATATGGGCATTACTCGAAAACTAGATATCCCCATTTGATCCAGCAATAGCACTTCTGGGAATATACCTGAGAGACCAAAAAACACATAGTAGAAACACTATCTGTACTTCTTTATTTTCTCGGTGCTATTCACAATAGCTAGAATCTGAAAACCTAAATGTGCGAGAACAAAGGACAGGCTAAAGAAGCTGTGGAATATCTACACTATAGAATACTATGCAGCTGTCAGAAAAGATGAAATTATGAAATTTACCTGCAAATGGGTGGTCATGGAGACTATCGTGCTGAGTGAAATTAGTCAGAAGGAAAAGGACAGATATAGAATGACTGCATTCATTAATAGGATATAGATAGATACCAGTGTTTTACTAAGTGTGGGAAATGGTAATGGCAGACTAAAACTCACCATTGAATATACACAAAGAGACTTAACTGATAAACTCTAAATATCTGCAGGACTAGCCACAATGTGTAAAAGAAGAGGGAGAGAGATGCAGAGACAGAGAGAGAGACAGAGAGAGAAAGAGAGGAAACGGGGGTACCTGCTATTGAGGCAGCCAGGGAGTGGGCGGGAGGCGATGGGGTACATTGGTGGTGGAAATGGGGCACTGGGGGAGGGATGGGTGCTGGAATACTGTATTACCAAGAACCAATTATGAACACCTTTGTAATTGTATGTCTCACGGTGGTATAATAAAAAATTTAAAAAAAATATAAAAAAAGAAGTATAAAATTACAAAGTAGCTTTATTTTTAAATTTAAAAAGCAAAAAGCAACAGAAGCAATGTATACATACATTGTATACAGATAGATGTGTACAGACCTTTCCTAACTTATAATACAGTTACATTCTATAGCACATAGTAAATTGAAAATATAGAAAGGTAACCACAAAACTCAAGAGTGTCCATGCCACAGATTGGGTGTCTGAAGGTCCTAGTTCAGATAATGAGATTTTAAATTATTTCTTTAACTCTTAGAAAAATATTGACATTTACTAAAAATCTGCTTTCTTAGGCACACCTGTATAATTCATATTAGAATATTTTATTATTAGTTATACTTTAATAAACACTCTAATGTGTGAAAAAGTTAATAATTTAAAATAAATTTATAAGTAAAGTAACTGCAATAAAAGAGTTATTGAAAATAGGGGCCGAGCGAAAGCACAGTGGGTAGGGCGTTTGCCTTGCATGTTGTCAACCCAGGTTCCATCCTCAGCATCCTATATGGTTCCCGAGCACCTCCAGGAGGAATTCCTGAGCGAAGAGCCAGGAGTAACCCCTGAGCATCGCCAAAATGAAAAAAAAGAACTCTCAGTCCCAGTTTTCTATAATACTCAATGAGTGATGAAAGTGGATCACAAGCAGTTTTAACTCCACCAGGGCTCTCGATATATTGCATCTTCTCTTTAATTTTAAGGAAACATCCAGCAATCAACTCACATGGGCATTGTTTGACCATCAGAAGTCACCCAAGTGGCTCATTGGGATATATAGTTTCCAAAACATGCTTTTTCCTTCCTCCTCAAAAGTTCTCTGGAAGATTGATTTAATAATTGACTAGGTTATATAATATGGCACAAAAACATTAAAGACCATTTTATTGAAAGCTATAGAAGACATAATTAGGTACTGACTCAACAACTAGATATAACTTTGAAGGAAATCAAAAAATCTCATACAAAGCTATTAAAATATTTTGAAATTGTATTAATCTCTTACTCAGCATTAAGTCCATGCTCATAGCGCCACTAACCTCCATTTCATGAAATACATGTTAACGCAGGGTTGATAACATTACTGCTGAAACTTCGTTATGTTTCATTTTTGTATTGTTATCTAACAAGAACTTAGTAAAATAACTTCATTAGATTGTTAAAAGAAATAACTGTCTTCACTGAAATATTTTTATCAAGGACATTAGGAATGAGTTGCAATATAATCTAATAATCTTTTTTTCTTTTTTTCTTTTTGGGTCATACCCAAAATGCCTAGGGGTTACTTCCTGGCTCTGCACTGAGGAATTAATCCTGGTGGTGCTCAGGGAACCATATCGGATGCCAAGGATTGAACCCTGTTTGGCTGCATGCAAGGCAAACACCCTCCCTGCTGTGCTATGGCTCTGGCCCCTAATCTTTCTCAAATACAGAGAAAGTCACCAACAGATCACAAGAGGGTAAAGTGGCTTGTTTCAGGCCTTGGGGTACTGCTGAGCTCAGGCTGAGTCACCATTCCAGGCCTAGCATTGACCTGTCTGGTCAGGTTCTGGGCTCTCTATTCTCTGAGCATTGCTTAGGAAGCCCCCTTCAATGAGAGAATTTAATGTACAAAAGTATTCATTTTCTTAAAAGATGAAAATAAAGCTAGAGATAATGAGAAAACTTTACAAACCAAAGAATTACTGTCTACAGTATCTTTACTGAAATTTATTTTTTTAAATTAATTTATTTTTTTTTTTTTTGCTTTTTTGGGTCACACCCGGCAATGTTCAGGTGTTTCTCCTGGCTCTGCACTCAGGAATCACTCTGTGCGGTGCTCAGCGGGACCATATGGGATGTCGGGGATCGAACCTGGGCCAGCATGGGAAGGCCAGGTGCAAGGTAAACGCCCTACCCACTGGGCTATTGCTCAGGTCCCTGCAATTTAAAATAAAACTCTTTAATCGGATTAGATAACAGGAAAAGGGCAAGTACTAAATAGTCTGTGTACAAGGTAAATAAATACAAAAAAAGTTTGTTTAAGCTCATACCTCAGAGAAATTAAACAATAAATTAAGCTGCAATTAAAATACAATATCTATATATTTTTCAATGCAACTAAAATAGTAATAAAATCAAATGCTTTTATGAGTTCAGAGAAAAGTGAATTTTCAGCTACTGTTGATACATAAAGAGCAGATACCAGCTCTCCTCTCAGGGCAGAGCCCGGCAAGCTGTCCGATGCGTATTCGATATGCCAAAACCAGTAATAACATTGCTTATTTTCCTGACCCTGAAAGAACCCTTAATACAGCAGCACTAAGAAGGATGAACAAGGAGTGCCTGATAAAATTTCATGGCCATCCTAGGCTGCCAAAACGAAGAAGGACTAAAATGACTGTCTGTACTTTCAATGCATGTACGCTGGCATGGGAAGCATATATTGAGGACCTGATGGTGCAGGCACAAAAGATCAAGTACAACATCATTGGTCTGACTGAGGCGAGGAGGCATCAATCGTATCATGACGTTTTTGACACCGGAGAACTGTTCCTTGGAACATGCGCCTAGAGAGCCATCAGTGGCGTAGGTGTCCTTGTCAACACGAACATGGCCGTAAACATTGATTCATATGAATGCCTGACAAACCGGTTAGGATGATTACACTTGAAGAGATGTGGCCTACTGACAGCAGTTTCTACTTCGTTGTCTACACACCAATGTACAATCCACATACAAGGAAGAAGAAATTGAGAAATTCTACACGGAACTGGAGGAGTTCTATAAAAAACATCACACCTCCTACAAGATCATAGTCGGTGATTTTAATACCAAGAATGGCCTAAGAACTCCACATTGGGACCCATGGGCTAGAATGGAACGGACAGGGTGAGAGACTATCTGAGTTCATCATGTTCACCAAGACCATTCATGGGAACTCACAGTTCCAGAAGGCTGAATCGAAACCTCGGACATGGGAATCTCCTGGTAGACAGTTCCACAATTAAATTGACCACATCATATTCAATCGACAGTTTTGCCTGACTGATGTCGCTGTTGTCCCAAAATTCCAAACAGGGTCAGACCACCGTCTCCTTTGTGCAAAATTCTACTTCACACAATGGGGAGAAAAGGCTGGTCAGACTTCTTCATCAAGACCCTGAAAGAATTGTTTGAGGCCTGCGTTTTCCTGAAGCAACCAGATGCCGTGGGGCTACACTGGCAAGTGATAGGGTTAAATGGAAATGTAACTGGTGCCCGCGAGCAAATAGATGAATAATGGGATGTCAAGTGATCAAGTTGATATATAAAATGATGCACATTTAAAAAATTTTATTATATCACTCTAAATTATACAATCACAAGGATGTTCATGTTTAGGTTTTAGTCATACAGTGTTCCAGCACCCATCCCTCCACCAGTGCCCATTTTTAACCAACAATGCCCCCTGATTCCCTGATCAGAGACAGACTGATTCTGCAGTCTCTCTATGGAAGGCACATTGCCTCCTCTCTCCTCTCTCTCGTCCTTCTCTTACACATTGTGGCTTGCAATACATACATTAGGTTATTATGTATATCCCTTTGCCTACATTCAATGCACATTTAGGTTGGTATTATCATTTCCAGCAATTATTAGTACACTGTACCTTTTCCTGTCTTATCTAACCTGTGACTCCCACACACTTGCGGTAGATTCCACACCCTAACCAGACTTCCTAATACATGCTTTCCCTGGCCTTGGATATTGGTATCATATTTTTTTATATCCTGCATATTAAATGCAGTCATTCTATAACTGTCCTTTCCCACTGGCTGATTTCACTCAGTATGATCATCTCCATGTCCATCCATTTATAGGCAGATTTCATAATTTCGTTTTTCCTAACAGCTGCATAGTATACCAAAGTTTCTTTATCCAGTTGTCTGTTCTCGGGCACTCTGATTGTTTACATATTCTGGGTATTGTGAATAGTGCTGCTATGAACATATATAGATGGTGTTTCTGTTTTGTGTTTTTGGCCTATCAGGGTATATTCCAGGAATGGTATTGCTGGGTCAAACGGGAGCTCAATTTCTAGTGTTTGGAAGAATATCCATATTGTTTTCCTAAAAGGCTGTACCAATCCCTTTCTCCCCGCATTCATGTCAGCACTTGTTGTTCTTGCTCTTTAGGATATGTGCTAGTCTCTTTGGCATGAGATGATATCTCACTATTATTTTGATTGGATTCTCCCTGATGATTAGTGATAATGAGCATTTTTTCATATGCATTTTTTTTCATTTGAATTTCTTCTTCTTGGAAGTTTCTGTTCGTTTCTTCCCCTCATTTTTTGATGGAGTTAGCTATTTTCCTGTAAAGTTCTACCAGTGCCTGATATGTGCTGCTTATTAACCCCTTATCATGTGGGTATTAGGTAAGTGTTCTTTCACATTCTGTGGACTGTCTTTCTATCTTGATCGCTGTTTCTTTCGAGGTGCAAAAGCTTTTTAGTTTCATGTAGTCACGTATGTTTATCTTTGCTTCCAATGTTTTGTTAGTGGCATTTCATCTTTGAAGATGCCCTTAGCTTCAATGTTGTGGAAACCTTTTGCAATATTTTCTTCAACGCACTTTATGGATTCAGGTCTGATATTGAATCTTTGATCTGATTTCTGTCCATCATGCTAGACAGAGGTCCAATTTCTTTCTTCACACGTAGCTGTCCAGTTTTCCAAGCCCACTTGCTGAAGAGGCTTTCCTTGCTTCATATCGTATTTTTTGCTCCCTTATCAAAGATTAAATGATCATGCTTTTGAGAATGGGTGTCAGGATACTCAGCTCTATTCCACAGGTCTAGAGATCTGTTTTGCTTTAATACCATGCTAGTTTATTTACTACCACTTTGTAGTACAGTTTGACACTGGGAAAGGTGATGCCTCTCGTCATCTTTCTCCCAAGAGATTAAGCCAGTCTCCAGCCGGACTTGTCAGAAACCCAGCCTACAAGGACCCACCCTGCAGAGACCCACCCTTCAGAGGAGAGTATTTCAAGCCCAGGAATGCTTCAGCCACAGACACAGATACCCCCAACAGAGCAGAAACCAGCTTTCCCTGTTGCCAGTCTCGATGGGCTTTGATGACTGCATCAGTCTCCACAGAATCAAAGGCTTCCTTTAAATCAATGAACGTGAGACAGAGTGGCATCCTGAACTCCCTACAAACTTCAATGAGCTTGGTTACTGTGTGGATATGGTCGATTGTGCTGAATCCTTTTCAGAAGCCAGGTTGCTAGCATGGTTACCCTTCATCTAATGTTCTGCCAATCCTGTTCAGGATGACTCAAGTGAACAGCTTGTAGATGACAGACAACAGGCAGATGTGGCAATAGTTGCCAATATCGTGGATGTCTCCCTTCTTAAACAGTAGAACTGTCTTATTGGTTTTCCAATGGGAGGGCACCTTGCATTCGAATAGGTAGCGTGTGAAGAACCGAGCCAGTGTATTGATGAGTACTGAAGGCAGATTCTTCAGGTGTTGGGCACCATTTTGTGACAGACGCCATTTTGCCTAGCATCAACTTGTTTGTCAGTCGTTGCGGGCTACACCCAATGCCATGTTGCCCTTCCGCCATCTGGCCCGCACATGCACAGGGCCCCTGGCATGGTATAATTTCAGGCTTTATCCAATCAGGGCATGTTTCATCAGCTCATATGATTTGCGCCGGCCAATGGGAAATGAACACGCCGACCAGTGCTGTATAAAGGCAGCTTGCACAGAGGGTCGGGGTCCTTCTCGCCTTCTTAACTCTCAAGAATTAGGGGCTCCAATAAAGCGTGTTCTAAGAAGAATCCTGTTGTGGTCGTTCTTCTCCGCTGGTGGACAAGGCATCCCACAAGTGGTGCCGAAACCCGGGATCCTCTCACAACATCCAGGTACCAGGCAAGGACCTCCGGTCTCCCGGGAGGATTCAGAACTTAGGCGTGTGGAGCTGCGGCGCCGGTAAGTTTTCCCTCCGAGGTGAGAATACATGGATAAGCTCATCTTTGGTGTTGACGGCGTGATTGCTGCGATCCTTGTGTTTGTTATTTTTGTAGTTCTGACCCTATGCTGCTTCCTTTGCCACTAGCATCAGACGGGAAAAGAGTGCACTTGCTGGATTTGTGATGAAGAGCGTCACTAAAAGTGAGAGTAAGACCAGCGTTCATAAGTCGGCTATCCTCTCCATATATAAATTGTGCATAGATAAGTACATAGTATGGGGAACACAAGTTCCAGCATAGAAGGTTTCCTCCGGCCTATTCAACGGCTGTTAAAGGAGAGGGAGCTAAAAATTTCTGATAAAAGCATAAAGGGATTCCTGGAGGATGTAGAAGCTGCGGCCCCATGGTTTGCAGTTTCGGGAATGTCAACGTCCCCTGATGGGGGAAGCTTGGCAAGGATTTAAGCAAAAAGGGAGAAAAGGAAAAATTACGTCCCAGAACCCTGCCTTTATGGAGACTAATTTGCACCTGTCTAAGAGGGCAGATGTGGCGACATTCTCCACGAGGGAAGCAGGGCTCTTGCAGACCACCAAGAAAGCATGTCCGATTCAGATAGCAAAAGCGGAGGCGATTAAAAAGGAAGTAAAACAAAAATTAGAACAGAGCGGATGTAAAGAAAAGGAATGGCCTGATCAGGAAGAAAAGGGAACTAAGCCTCCAAGGCTGTATCCAGTCCTGGATGAATTTGCAAACTTGTCACTTTCAGAATCTGAGGAGGAAGGGGAAGACATGTTTAATTCAGAGGAAGAGGCAAGTTTAGAGGAAGCTGCAGCGGCATATGAAAGGGAAAGATATGATCCGGAGCTTACCAGACCCCCCACCATATAACCCTCAAAACAACAACTATACAAAAAGATCTCAGCGCCTCCAGCTGAGGGCACGAGCCTCATTCCCCATAAAACTTGGAGAAAATTGGCCTCGGCCTTTCCTGTATTTGAGGACCCTACCACACGTAATCGGTTCCATCAGCCAGTAGAATACAAGCAACTTAAAGATTTGGCTGAGGCAACCAGGAGTTATGGCATTTCTGTGAGCTTCACCATAGCTCTTGTGGAATGCTTAGCCCAGAATGCCATGACACCTTCGGATTGGTTCCATGTGGCCAAGACATGTTTAACCAAGGGCCAATACCTAGACTTTAAATCACTCTATACTTACTATGCCCAGGGCCAAGCTCGCACTAATGCAGCAAATGTCCAACCGCATTGGACGATGGATATGCTAACAGGGCAAGGACAATGGACCAATAACTAAACTACCTTCCAATAGAAGTATATAATCAGATTAATGGTATAGCCTCCAGGGCCTGGAAAGCCATCCCAAATAAAGGGGAAGTGATGGGAATCTTGACCAAGATTATTCAGGGAGCTACAGAGCCATTTTCGGATTTTGTAGCCAAAATGATGCAGGCCGCGGGAAGCATCTTTGGTGATGCAAGTAGTGCTATGCCTCTAGTGGAACAGCTTGTTTATGAGCAATGTACTAAGGATTGCAGATGGGCCATTAGCCCCCTGGAAAGGCAAGGGAATACAAGCATGGATGAAGGCATGCAGAGAGATTGGAGGACCATTATCTAACCAGGGTCTATCGGTCGCCGTTTTCGCAGCTGCTAAAATGAGCAACAGTGGCCTGAAAGGCTGTTTTAAATGTGGGAAGGAAGGGCACTTTAAAAAACAATGTCCTAATGACCCCGAAAACAGGAAATTAGCTGGCGCGTGCCTGGGATTTGCCCTAGATGCAAGAAGGAAAACATTGGGCAAATGAGTGTAGGTCTGTTAAAGACGTCAATGGTCTACCCATAACAACTTCTTTAACTGGGCCAAAAACGGGAGAGGGGGCCCACGTCCCAAGGGCCCTCAAATATTTGGGGCTTTCCAGAGACCTTCCTTACATCCTCCACAACAACAGCTCGAAGAGCAACAACAGGCTCCGCGGGGTTGGACATCTGTGCCGCCACCAGAGTAGACTTAACCCCTGAGATGGGCACTTAGCCCATCGAGTCCAACTTTAAGGGCCCATTACCAAAAGATACAGTAGGGCTATTGCTACGCCGGTCATCATCAGCCTTAAAAGGCCTAGTTATTACTCCTGGAGTAATAGACCCTGATTACACTGGCACCGTAAAAATATTATGTGCGCCCCCGAGGAGTTACCTCCATATCCCCTGGAGACAGAATTGCGCAAATATTGGTACTGCCTAGCTTGCATAATATGTTTTCCTCTCAAGAGAAGGTTAGGGGAGAAAAGGGTTTGGGATCCACTGGGGTAAGCTTTGCTTATCTCTCCATGCAGATGGATCAACACCCTATTATCACATTAACCATAGAGGGAAGAGAGTTTATTGAACTTATAGATACTGGGGCCGACCGAAGTATCATTCAAAGACAGGCCTGGACAAAAAATTGGCCATTGCAGTCGTCATCACATACATTACAAGGCCTTGGGTATGCCCAAGCTCCAGATGTAAATACTAAAACCCTTAGGTGGAAATATATAGAAGGCCAGGAAGGAGTTATTTAGCCTTTTTGTGGTTGATCTCCCCATTTCTTTATGGGGAAGGGATGTGCTAAGTCAAATGAAAGTAGAAATAATAACTAGGTGCTCAAAGGTAAGCAGTGATATTATGAAAAATTCAAGTTATGTTCCCGGAAAAGGCCTTGGTAAAAATCTCCAAGGTATCACAGAGCCCATTAGCACCTCAGGGAATGCAGGTCGCGCTGGCCTGGGTTTTTCCTCAGGACAAGTGAGGAAGGAATCCCAATACCCTGGACAACCTCCAACCCAGTCTGGGTCCCTGACATTTTCCTTTTCTTTGCAAAGCCTGGTACAATGCCATGAAGGCCTGGATGTTAGATATATACTCAGGCCTGGGTTTTTCCTCAGGACCAGTGAGGAAGGAATCCCAATAACCTGGACAACCTCCAACCCACTCTGGGTCCCTCAGTGGCCCCTCTCTCAAGAAAAATTAGAAGCAGCTAAGGTGCTGGTGGAGGAGCAGCTTGCCCTTGGACACCTGGAGCCATCACGCCTCTCCCTGGAATACTCCCATATTTGTTATTAAGAAAAAATCAGGGAAATGGAGGTTGTTGCACAATCTTAGAGCCGTCAATAGATAAATGCAACTTATGGGCGCGGTTCAGCGAGGACAGCCTGTTCTTTCAAGTCTACCGCAAGATTGGCCTATTGTGGTAGTGGACATTAAGGATTGTTTTTTCTCCATTCCCCTTGCTAAAGAGGATTGCTGTCGCTTTGCTTTTACCTTGCCTTCTATTAATAATGAAAAGCCTGATGAACATTATCAATGGCGGGTTCTTCCCCAGGGAATGGCCAACAGCCCAACCATGTGTCAGCTATTTGTTCATCAGGCTTTGCTTTTGGTTCATACAGAACATCCTCGGGTTCACATTTGCCACTATATGGATGACATTTTAATAGCCGCCCCATCGCAGCCAGTACTGGATGAGGTCTATGCTAAGGTGGTGCCTGCACTGGAAAGTAAGGGCCTTCTTATTGCACCTGAAAAGGTGCAAAAAGCATCCATAAATAAATGTTTAGGCTCCATTGTCACCCCAAAAAATATTAGACCACAGAAAATACATATTAGAACGGATAAACTGAAAACATTGAACGACTTCCAAAAACTGTTGGGCAATATTAATTGGCTCAGGCCCTATTTACCACTTACAACAGCAGACTTAAAATCTTTATTTCGCATATTAGAAGGCAATCCAAATGTTTCGTCTTCGCATATAGACTCCAGAAGCAAGGCAGGTAATCAGTATGGTAGAAAATGCCATAAGCAATGCACAATTAACCCGATTACAAGAAGAGTTACCACTAATGTTATGTATTCTGCCTACTAAAGTGCTCCCTACGGCTGTTTTGTGGCAGGACGGACCATTGCTGTGGGTACATCCACATGCCTCCCCAGGAAAAACTGTTGAGCATTATCCTACGGCAGTAGCCTCCTTGGCCCTACAGGGACTTAAATTAGCAACTACTCATTTTGCTAAGGAACCTGAAAAACTTATTCAACCATATACCCAAAAGCAAGTACAAACATTGGCTACCACCTGTGATGAATGGGCAGTACTATGTTGCTCCTTTTCTGAACGGTAGATAATCATTATCCCAAAGATAATTTACTGCTTTTTGTATGCAACACCCTGTGATTTTTCCAAAGATAATGAGGGATGCACCCCTTCAGGGTGTTTTGGATATTTATACAGATAGATCCAAAACAGGCTTGGGAGCTTATGTTGAGCTCATAGAGCTCCTTTTGCTATACAATTTCAACCGGACACAACTCAAATTGTAGAATGCCGAATTGTCTGTGAAGTTTTTAAAAATTTTTATGAACCTTTCAATTTAATATCTGATTCACATTATGTGGTAAATGCTGTCCGAGGTTTAGAAACCTCGGCTATTGTTAAAGAAAAGAGCCCGGTGTTTAAATATTTACCTGAAATGTGTGCTTTTATTAGAAATAGAACTAACCCCTTTTTTATAGAACACATTAGAGCTCATTCACTGTTGCCTGGGCCCATGTCGGCCGCCAACGATTTAGCCGATAAGGCCACTCAGGCCTTTGCTGCTCATATTGTAGACCCTGTTTTAGCAGCTCAGAATTTTCATCAACTATACCATGTCCCATCTCGTACCTTATGCTTAAAATTTAAAATTTCAAGACAAACATCCCGGGACATTGTTAAATCCTGTACCTCTTGTGCACAATTTTTATCTGTACCCCATGTTGGCATGAACCCCAGAGGTATTCGGCCAGGAGATCTTTGGCAGATTGACATTACTCACATCCCAAGTTTTGGAAAGTTAAGTTACATCCATGTCTCTATTGATACCTGTTCAGGTGTCATTCACGCCTCACCATTAAGTAGTGAGAAAACTGCAAATGTTATTGTTCACTGCTTGGAGGCATGGGTTGCTTGGAGTAAACCTCGAACCCTAAAAACAGACAATGGTCCCGCTTATTGTTCCAAAGGTTTTCAACAATTTTGCTCTAAAATGCAAATACACCACACCACTGGCTTGCCATATAATCCTCAAGGCCAAGGTGTAGTAGAAAGAGCCCACAGATCCCTCCCTCAAAGAATTGTCGAAAAAAAAAAAGGGGAATAGCCAAAGGCTACTCACCCAAAGGTAGATTATCTCTTGCCTTATTTACCTCAAATTTTTTTTAATTTTGGATGACAAAGGGCACTCAGCTGCCGTCGCATGCCAATAATGTCTTTCCTACCAACACAAAAGTAAAATGGAAAAATGTGTTGGATAACAAATTGTATGGACCGGATCCTGTAATATCAAGATCCAGGGGAGCTGTTTGTGATTTCCCACAGGACAAGGAAGATCCAATCTGGGTACCAGAGAGACTGACGCATCTCATCCGTCAAGATGACAAGAGAGCTGATCATTTTGACGTTACTGATGGTTCTGCAGCAGAGCTACGGGAAAAGTGAACGACTCTGGGCAATAACCAGAACATGGCCGATGCCAGTGCCAGTTCATGCTAATTCAAGTGTCTTACCATCCTTATTTTCCACCTCCTGCGATATGGAGGCCCCGTGTACTACCCAAAGATTAGAAGATAGTAATAAATTTAATTTGACCAGTTTTCAACCACAGGGGACATTTTGTTTTTCCTTTAATGTTAGCAGCCCCTGTATACACATATTACGCAAAAACCTTACTGCTTGGCTTAATCCCCTGAAAGAGAGTATAACCTCTTTAAAATATTGGCAAATGTGTTTACTCAGGTTGCAAGGGGCGTTAGTTCGGGTCCGGGCACAGCTATTAATGCTACCCCACAAATAAATACTACTACCTTAATAATGAAAAGCATTTTAGGAATTCCCTGGCAGCATAGAAATAATGCTACTACTAATAGCACAAAATTTTTGGCCTCCCCGCATTGTTGGCCCAATTTTGGTTTTCCTTCAGTGTTTACACAATGTCAAGATAGAAGATGGGGGGGTCCAAAGAAATTGCTTTAGGTTTCTCTATATCCCCTGGTCTTAAACGCTATGTGTACAATGAAAGCAGCAATACCTCCTCTACAGGGGAGGGCTGGCCTTATTACAAATGGTTGGTAAGCAACAAAGTATGCGCTGTATCTGACATCTCGGCTATAGCTCAGTTATTGGGGGCTCAACACCAACTTTTTAATGCCTCGGGTACAATTACTAAAGATCATCGTGGATATCGCCTGGCAAATATAACAAATAATAGTTTGTTACAAAACGCAACCTTGCTCCAGGCTGGAGTTTGTTTACATCCCCCGTATTTATTTTTGTTAATCAATGATTTTTTTTTTTTTGCTTTTTGGGTCACACCCGGCAATGTTCAGGTATTTCTCCTGGCTCTGCACTCAGGAATCACTCCGTGCAGTGCTCGGGGACCATATGGGATGTCGGGGATCGAACCCGGGCCGGCATAGGACGGCCAGGTGCAAGGTAAATGCCCTACCAGCTGGGCTATTGCTCAGGCCCAGTCTTTTTAATCCGGCCCAGGTATGCTGATCCAGAGACAGACATGGGGCAGAGCTGCTACTTGCTCTCCCTGTGCCCAGCCGCTCACAAGGAGCCCAGGAGAGATGGCGGGTTCTAGCCCCGGCCCGCCAGCCCAGCAGAGCCTTGCAACAAGCCAGGTGACCCCCCCACTCCATGAGGGCCTCCATTTTCCACATCCAGACTTCTCTCTCGTCAGAACTCCACCAGCAGACCAGCCTATCACAGTCTGGCTCGCGGCCGCACGAGCATCATTAAATGCTGGACTTAGAGATGACTGCAAGAGTATACTACCTGCACGGCAGAGTCTGGCAAGCTACCCGTGTTGTATTTGATATGCCAAATACCAGTAACAATTATAGACCTCATTCCGGAATGGAGTGTGACTCTTTATGTTCCTGGAGCAAGCAGATGCCCTTGGGCTCTACTAGCATGAGACAGGACATATGGAGATGTTACTGGGGCCCGCTCAAGCAAATCGATGAACAACAGGAAGACAGTGATGCAGTGAATCAATGATAGTCAATCAAATTTAAATTGTTCAGTTACTGATTGCTATTTGACTGAGTGCTGGAATGGATCTTTAACAACCGCAGTAGTGGTGAAATTGCCTACCTTTGTTCCCATGCTGGTAGAAATAGATACCAGCACCTTTCCTTTAATGTCACTTATTCGTGAGCCCCAAGACTTTGGTATCATTACAGCAATTGCCACGGCTATTGCTGTGTCTGCTGCGGCAGCAGTTACGGCGGCTGTCGCAATAGCCAATCAGGTACAAGCTGCTCAAACCATTAATAATGTAATTAGCCAAACGTCTAAAATATTGGAAACACAAAATCGTGTTAATAAACATCTTATGTCCAGCATTTGGCCACCAATCAAAGAGCAGACTTACTACAAGCCCAAATTGAAGAATTATTTAACATAATACAAATTGGATGCATTGCTAAACAAAAACATATGTGTGTTACTCCCCTTAGATATGAAAAGTTAAACAACAAAAGCAAAATTATTGCAAAATACCTTGCAGGAAGTTGGTCGCAGGAGACGGAGGACCTGTTACATTGGCAATTGATGGACATTGTTACCCTCAAAGCCACCCAAGTTGAACCCATTACCCTTGGGGATTTTACTGAATGGCTGTTTTCCGCTTTTAATTTCTTTAAGGAATGGGTGGGGGTGGGAATTTTTGGTGCAATTTGCTCTGGTGTGTTCCTTTGCCTCTGGTTGTTATGCAAACTTAGAGCACAACATGCTAAAGATAAGGCCATTATCATTCAAGCCATGGCAGCATTGGAGCAAGGCAAGTCCCCCCAAATATGGCTTGCTACCCTTGAGAGATCTTTGAACAAGGTCTTGGCACAAGGAGGTCTTGTTGCCATTGCACCCTGTGAGACATGTTCAATATCACGTTACAGCCTTTGTACTCCTTAGGCCTAGTGTCATTTCACAAGGGAAGGTGTAACACTGCTTCTCTCTCTCCTCCGGGCAACCACCCTTGATCAGCTTGTTCTGAATAAGTGCTGGCCTTGATAGGGTGACTGTCTAGGCGCTTTTTTGCTTACGAAAACAAAAAGGGGGAGATGTTGGGCGCCATTTTGTGACAGACGCCATTTTGCCTAGCATAAACTTGTTTGTCAGCAGTTGCGGGCTACACCCAATGCCACGTTGCCCTTCCACCATCTGGCCCACGCATGCACAGGGCCCCTGGCATGGTATGATTTCAGGCTTTATCCAATCAGTGCATGTTTCATCAGCTCGCACGATTTGTGCTGGCCAATGGGAAATGGACACGCTGACCAGCGCTGTATAAAGGCAGCTTGCACAGAGGGTCGGGGTCCTTCTCACCTTCTTAACTCTCAAGAATTAGGGGCTCCAATAGAGCGTGTTCTAAGAAGAATCCTGTTGTGGTCGTTCTTCTCCGCTGGTGGGCAAGGGCATCTCACATTCAGGTGTTCAGTTCTGACACTGTCTGGGCCTGGTGCCGTTCCCTTCTTTACTGATGAAATGGCATGTTGGACTTCAGAAGGGAGAATGTTGGGAACGACATATCCATCCTGCGGAATTTGGTATGTGGACCAGTGGACGTGATTATCAAAGTGATCTGAGTAGAAGTCAGATAATCTTTTCTATTGCTTTTCTGGAAGATGTGATAGATCCATCAGGACGTTGGAGGCATTCATCTTGGTTTTATACTTGGCAGGGGACAGGAGGGCATTGCAAATGCTATTCCGCGCTTCTGCTGCATCTTCCAGTATTTCTGCTCTTCTCTCTTTGAGACCCAGGTATGCTGATCCAGAGACAGACATGGGGCAGAGCTGCTACTGGCTCTCACTGTGCCCAGCCGCTCATGAGGTGCCTGGGAGGGATGGC
Organism: Cryptotis parvus; assembly: GCA_021461705.1. Classification (NCBI taxonomy): domain Eukaryota; kingdom Metazoa; phylum Chordata; class Mammalia; order Eulipotyphla; family Soricidae; genus Cryptotis; species Cryptotis parvus. The sequence continues at coordinate 14,101 of JAJIBD010001111.1, read as the reverse complement.
AGGTTCTAGTCCTGGCCCACCATCCCAGCAGAGCCTCACAACAAGCCAGACGACCCCCAACTCCATGAGGACCTCCATTTTCCACATCCGGACTTCCTCCTCGTCAGAACTCCACCCAGCAGACCAGCCTATCACAGCCTGGCTCATCAATAAATGCTGAATTTTGAGATGACTACAAAAGTATGCTAACCTCACGGCAGAGCCTGGCAAGCTACCCGTGTCGTATTTGATATGCCAGATACCAGTAACAATTATAAACCTCATTCCCATGACCTGATGGAATGGTTTGAGGCTCTTTATATTCCTGGAGCAAGCAGGTTCCCTTGAGCTCTACTTAAATGAGACAGGTCATATGGAGATGTTACTGGTGCCCGCTCAAGCAAATCGACGATGAACAGGAAGACAGTGACAGTGACTCTCTTTGAGAAGAGCTTGGAGTTCGATGTTGAAAATGACTGCCCACATGACATAGAAAATATTGAGAGCAATAATGTAGTCTAAGAACCAATGCACAGTATGCTAATATTTAGAGTTCATTTTACATTACTGCCTCCATTTTGAACAACTTAGTGCAAAATGTATCACTACTTGGCAGAAGAATTTTTGGGAAAGGCTTTCTGGCATTGTAAAAATATTAGGAACATGGGGAAATTAAAAGCTGTCATATGAATCTGACTTCATGAACAATTCTGAAAGTAGTCTCTTGTTGGATGATGGTTTACCTTGTCTGGGAGCTTTGATGTTTTACCCACTCACAGCTTAATCTACTTACATGTTCTTAAACCAAGGTTCGTTCTAATGAGATCTCTCTTCTATGTAAACACTGATGGAGGATATGGCAGCTACAGAAGTCATGGCTGCTGCTAGCACCTGAAAAAGCAGGTGAAACCAGAACAAAGGAAAAACCTCCAGGAGGTTTTAACCCATTTAAACCCATTTTAACTCACAGTTTGAATTCTGCTCCCAGCTTCAGGGAAAAGTACATCAGCAACTTGGTGGGATCTCCAGATGCAGGGAAGCCCACATAGGGACACCAGATGTCACGGATGCCTCTAGGATCACCACAGTATCAGGACAGAAGTTGTCTTCTAGCTCTGAAGCTGTTGGGGGAACGGATGAAAACTCACGAGTCTGGCATAGTTCCAAAGGTTTTTAATAAGCCTTTGGATAAAGGTCTTCCACAGCAATCCAATATAATGAAAGAACTCTAGGTCTGGTCAGACTTAGACCATAGAAAAGACCCTAAGTCTCCCACAGAGAGAGAGCATCTCACCCGAGAGCAGTCCTACCCAAGGAAGGGGAAAAAAAGGCGATGAGGCCTCAAGTCAGTCTTCTTATATACAGCAAAGCAATCCTATCTGTGGAACAAACATCTCAATGGAACAATCCTATCTGTGGAACAAACATGTCATCTCAATCCTATCTCAATGGAACAAAAATCTCTGAATGCAGCAGTTATGTGTACCTAGTTCAACAAGTCAACACGATGAATGACCTAAAACCTGAGCTGCGCAGGAGGAAGAGAGCGGCATGGAATGCCTTCAAAAGCATCAAAGAAATAGCTAAAAGGACAAAGAACCTCCGGGCTAGGTACATCTCTTCAACTCCCCATTCTCCTTGCATTAACATACGCCTCAGAGACCTGGGCGACCTTGTACATGGACAATGCCCTACATGCTGTACTATCGCTCCAGCCCCTTGACATCATATTTTATCTCATCATTTACAAGAATCCCAATAGCAGTTAATTAATATCATTATGACATTATCTGCAATGAATCATACTAGTTTCTGACAATTCTACTATTGCGCATATATTAAATGCACTTATATGGATATTACATGTAATCACATTCATAGCAACAATGTCAAAAGGAGAAGTGGCGTAAGTTTGCAGTGACAGATTAATGGATAGACAAAATGTGCTACACACATTTAAAAACATATTTAAAGAAAATTATGACTTAAAGAATATTATGTCATATGCTACAAGAGCATGATCCTTGAATAAGATGCTTATAAGAATAAGCAAGGTACAAAATAATGAGTATTGTATAACTCTACATATATGAGGTTCTTAGAGTAGACGTTCATAAAGATAGACATGAGAAAGGTGATTATCAGGAGTGTGGTAGTGGGAGCTTAGTTATTATTTAATGAATATGTGGTTTAAGTTTCAAAAGATGAGACAGCTGTGGTGGTTATACAAGAACATAAAGATGAAATAGATGTGAAGATGGTTATAAAACAATACAATGCTCTTAATGCCTGTGAACTCTGCTAAGAGATGCAACTTTACATATTTTCCATAAAAATATAAACCATACATATTTTAAAGCATTACACTTTATTGTGTAATAAGTCAACTTCACTCATTTAAGGTTTCTCTGAACACTCCATTTACCTCAATTCACTTGCAGTTTTTTATGTATAAAAATAGTATGTCTGGTAAATTCAGTCTAAGTCAAAGAGACATAGATAAAAAGTTCAATATCGGGGAACAAATCCCATCCCTTACTGCAAGGAATTAACCCCTCTACCCTGCAATAGACACTGCATATTTAGAAACATAAAAAATAAAGAAGACCTGGGGTAACACTTAGTGAGAAATATAACAGAACTTTCTAGAAAATCTAATGAGTATTATTTGGAATATCCAATTACAATTATAAGCAGAGCAAAACTTGGTTCATTGATATATTTTAAAGATACCTGTGATAAACCAAATATGTCAAAGGTATGTCAAAGTTTAGCAAAATGCCTTCTCCTTTAAGAAGGAATAAAAATGTACTGATGTTACCATACATAGACATGTTTTACTTACTCCTTTAAAATATTACAAAAATAAATGATAGGAGTAATCAAAACAAGATTGTACCAATTTGGAAGAGATGTAATAAAAAGTTATTTATTTGAAATTTTTCCTGCATTAGCACATTTAACTAGTATTGCTATGGCAACACATTTGTCCTAAGTAAAATTAAGAGATAAACACAAAATACCATAATGTTGAATATAAATTATTTATATTAATTATAATGTTATATAAAAAAGATTGTTTATGCCCATCTGAGAAGAGGTTACTATCAACAAATATAAAAGACACTAGTAGAACTTGAAAAAAAAAAATCCAACCGTCTTAAAATGTACGGTTTTAATACATACATTCGGCTGGACCCCGGCTCGGCGCAGGGTCGCCCCCGCACCCCCGCCGTGGAGCCCGGGTCGGGTCTGGCCCCTTGGGCTGTGGGCTGGCGGCGGCGCGGCTGGCAGGGCCTGGCACGCCACAGCCCGACGACGCAGCGCCATGTTGGCGGGCGCCCGTCTTCCTCCGCCGCCTCAGGAGCTCGGCCGGCGGGCTCGGTGCGAGGCTAGGGCGGGAGCGGCGCGTCCCGGCCACGCTGCCGGCTTGAAAGGGCGACGCCGGGTGTCGGCTTCCGGCAGGCCCGGCGCGGGGGTCCTGGGGGCGGCCTGGGGCTGCGCACGTGCCGTGGCGCGGCGGCCCTTTAAGAGTCGCCGCGTTCCGCCTCCCGCCCGCCGGCGCCGCCCGACTGGGACCGTGTTTCCCGGCCCCTCGGGTGAGTGGCCATGGCCACCCCGGGCCACGGGCTGGTCGCGTGCCGTCAGGTGGCCGCGGACCAAGTTGCGGACTCGGGGCCAGGCGTCCAGCAGGGTTTCTGCGGTGGCGCGCCCCAAGTTTTGTGTCCTTGGGCTCTGCACAAATGAGGGGCCCCGCCGCGTGGTCGTCCTGAGCGTCTCGCTGGGCGCCCCCAGGACTTTTCAAGGTTGCTGGTGGACCCCAGGCGCCACCCCCCACCCCATCCCCTGGCGGTCAGACATTTTGTGTTGGCCACGTGCTAGGACCTTGCACGCCGCAACCCCACCCTCCGCCCGGGAGCGTGCACCCCGACATTTGCTGTGGGCCGGCGCCTCTCGGATGGACGGCGCCGCCGGGGGGTGGGCCCTGGATCCCATAAGAAGTGAATCAACGGTCTGGGGGGAAAAGATGCTTTGGAACACAGAGTTTTGACCTTCTTGGCGAGGGTGGGGGGCGGGGGTGTTGGAGTCACCACGCGGTGCTGGGGCTGCGCCCCGCCCCCTGCAGCTTTTGTGCAGTCGGCGCTGGCTTTGGACACAGTGATACACTTGGGAAGCGAAGAGGACCCTGTGCCGGCTCTGCTGCCTGTGTTTGCATCAATGGCAGTGGCCTATGTACGGAGAGGACACCCGGGCGTGGATGTGGTCGTGAACCAGCCAGGCTGGGTCAGGGAGAAATAACAGCACGAACCGGGTCGGGAGAGCGCACCTAACATTATAGAGCGCTTTCCGGGTGTGCTGGGGGTGGTGGGCTTTGAAGGACGTTAAAAAGGTAAATCCAGTGATGAGCACAGAATCCTCTTTTCAAAGGCCTTAGAAAGCCCTATTGTGAAGCTTTTAACGCCATGCACGCTCACGTGGCTGCATGTGGCCGCTGGTATACTGCATGGGGCCACTGGGACCCCGGGGCTGCTGGGCATTGGGAAACAGGCGCGATCCTTGCTCGGCTCTTTGGTGGGGTTTTTGTTTGTTTTTGTGGGCGGGTGCCTTTTTTTGTATGTTTTTTTTGAGCCCCACCTGGCTATGCAAATGCCCCCTCCAGCCCTGGGGGTTCGCTGTTTTGGGTCACACCAGTGGTGCTCAGGGGATCATACAGGACGCCGGGGATCCGAACCGGGTCGGTTTGTGCAAAGCAAAGGTCCTACCCGCTGTACTGTGCTCCGAACCCCCTTGCTCTGCTAAAATGCTGGTGAGCACAGAAGGTGCCTGCGTGGTCCCCCATGGTGCCAGGGAAGGAGCTTGGTCAGACCTTTTTTAAGGCCTAGTGGAGATTCTGTTTTAGATGGAGTTTGAGGAAGCGCCTTAACTTTGTTTTAGGTGCATGAGACCAGGCCTAGGGAGAGCTCTATGGCCTGTGTGGGCGGGCTTTGCATGGAGGCCCAGGTGGGTCCCTGACGCTCGTGGGCCCCTAGCACCGGCTGCCAGTGTGGCCCCAAAACTCCAAAAGAGAAAAGGTGCAGGAGCCTTTAATGAATTTAAATCCACATAAACACAGATAATGCATTTCCCAAGGGAAGGCTGGTGAAGAAATATTTAATTCAATTCCATTTTCTGTCAGAGGAATGTTGTCATAGTGGGAAAAAAAATGGCCTCAATCTGTCATTTCAAAATAATCTTGAGCATAGTGAACGCTTTATGGGCCTGAGAAAGTAAGCCCCTGAGTTCTGCTGGTGTGACCCTCAACAAACAATACAGGGAGTGTTTGATGTACTGTACAGTTAGCTGCTTTCCTGAGAATAAAATAGTGCTAGAACATGCCATTACACAGAGAACCCGACGCTTCTGTCTGTGTGAGACTCTAACTTTGCAGCTATCAAACTTTACTGCATTCCAGAAAGGACCTGTTCTTCTGCTGAGCTCTGAGCACCTCGTTAGCTCCTCATCCGGAAAGGACTGCCGGGATAGTAATTACTTTGATTTCAGTTTGTTAGGAAGCCCGGCAGTATCCTGTGATCCACGATCTGTTCTCTGAAACATTGGTGCACTGGCCGCTGGGCATGTATACTTCATAAAGGAGTCTTAGTCCCAATTTACTGAAGGAAGAATCTTTCTAGGGCCTGGAGTGATGGTACAATGGGTAGGGATAGGATTTGTGCTTACCCTGCAGTGACCAACTTGAGGTTCCGTCCCCAACACCTCCAGGTGTGACCCAAACCCACCTGCCCTCAAAGGTTTTTCCTTTTAGACTTTGTTCAGCTTACATCTTAAAACATTTTCTCAACTTTTGAACTTAGGTTTATAGTGATGTTAGTTTAGTTTTATGAATTTTATTGATTACCTAGCTAGTTTTTTCCTTGTGTGAATAAGTTTTCATTGAAGCAACATGACCAAAAAATTAGATAAAAAGCCTTACACTTACATGCCCTTCATGTTACTTAAATCCTGATATGTATTTCCTGCAATGCTTGATTTTTTCCCCCTAAACTCAAACCAAGTGTACTGCCTTGTTATGCATGTAAATAGGACAGATCTTTATCTTTTTGTGTCTATGTTATTATTTTTATTATTTTTAAGTCACATCAAAAAAAGCAGGATGAGAATGCTATTCGGGTCTCCCAGAGAGGAATCGAAAGAGCTATGCTTGGAATATCACACCTCACTCAAGTGAGAGAAGGAATCTGGAGTTCTGACCTCCGTCGCTATTCCAGAATCAGGGATGCTGTCTCATTTGCCAAGGCATCGAAAATCAGATGGGCTGGACATGTAATGCGATTTGGAGACAACCGCTGGACTAGAGCCATTACCAACTGGATCCCACGGGATGCCAAAAGATCAAGTGGCCGCCCACCTACAAGATGGTCAGACTTCCTTGTCAAGACCCTGAAGGAACGATTTGAGGTTCTTCATATTCCTGAATCAACCAGATGCCATTGGGCTACATTGGCACGTGATAGGGTCCAATGGAAATGTTACTGGTGCCCGCTCAAGCAAATCAATGAATAACAGGATTCAAGTGATCAAGTGATCAAGTCACATCCGGCGACGCTCAGGTTACTCCTGGCGGTATTTGGGGGGACCATATGGGATGCCGGGATCAAACCCACGTTGGCTGTGTGCAGTGCAACACCCTGCCTGCTGTACTGGTCCCCATCCCAAGTGTTTTTTACTGTTTTAAAAAAATTCTGAAGAGGGTAGGAATTTCATATTAATCCTAGCAGTGCTTAGCCCAGGAAGCTTCTAAGAATATACCACCCGCACAACAGTCTGGCAAGCTGTCCAAAGCGTATTCAATATGCCAAAACCAGTAATAAAAAATGTTCATATTCTGACCCTGAAAGAGCCCTTAATTCGGCAGCACTAAGAAGCCATTGGGCTACACTGGCATTTGATAGGGTCAAATGGAAATGTTATTGGTGCCCGCTTGAGCAAATCGATGAATAACGGGATGTCAAGTGATCAAGTGATTAAAATGTAGGGAGAAGTAATGAACAGAAATTTCCTAAAAGAAATTTTGTATGGCCAAAAGGTATATGAAAAAGTGCTCTTCATAGTTGCTCATCAGGGAGATGCAAATCATAACACCAATGAAATATATCTCACACCACAGAAACTGGCACACATCCAAAAGAGTAAGAACAACCAGTGCTGGCACAGATGCAGGGAAACAGGGACTCTCATTCATTGTTGTTGGGAATATCGACTGGTGCAGCCTTAATGGAAAACAATATGGCCATTCCACAAACACTGGATATTGAGGTCCCATTTTACTCAGCAATATCACTTCTGGGAATATAGCCTGAAGATCCAAAAAACCACAACAGAAACACCACCTGCACTTCTATAATTATTTCAGCACTATTCAATAGCCAGAATTTGGAAACAACTTGAGAGCCTCTGAACAGAAGAGTGGCTAAAGAAACAATCACTGTATATCACTGTCTTCCCGTTCATCATCGATTTGCTCGAGCGGGCCCCAGTAACATCTCCATATGTCCTGTCTCATGCTAGTAGAGCCCAAGGCATCTGCTTGCTCCAGGAACATAAAGAGCCCCAATCCATTCCGGAATGAGGTCTATAATTGTTATTGGTATTTGGCATATATCAAATACAACACGGGTAGCTTGCCAGGCTCTGCCGTGCAGGTAGCATACTCTTGTAGGCACCTCTAAGTCCAGCATTTATTGACGAACCGCGCAGCCGCAAGGCGGCTGCGTGAGCCGGGCGCTGATAGGCTGGTCTGCTGGGTGGAGGTCTGATGAGAGAGAAGTCCGGATGTGGAAAATGGAGGCCCTCATGGAGTGGGGGGTCTTCTGGCTTGTTGCGAGGCTCTGCTGGGATGGTGGGCCAGGGCTAGAACCCACCATCCCTCCCGGGCGCCTCATGAGCGGCTGGTCACAGGGAGAGCCAGTAGCAGCTCTGCCCCATGTCTGCAAGTCATGGTACATCTAAACAATGGAATAGTATACAGCTGCTACGATAAAGAAGTCATGAAATCTGGTCACACAGATTATCAAACTTAGTGAAATTATGAAGTGAAATGAAGAAGAAAAGGAGGAGGAGGACGACGATGAGGAGGAGGAGAAGGCAGAATAAGAAGAGGAAGTCAAAGACGATGAGGAAGAAGAGGAAGAGGAAGAAGAGAAAGAGGAAGAAGAGGAAGAAGAAGAGAAGAGGAGGAAGAGGAAGAAGAAGAAGAGGAGGAGGAGGACGACGAAGATGAGGAGTAGGAGGAAAAGAAGAAGAGAAGGAGGAGGAACAGGAGAAGGGAACAAGAAGAATGAGGAGGACGAAGAGGAGGAGGAGGAGCAGTAGGAGCAGGAGTAGGAGGAGAAGGAGAAGGAATAGGAGGAGGAACAGGAGTAGGAGGAGGAGGAGCAAGAGAACAAGGAGAAGGAAAAGGAGAAGAGAAGGAGAAGGAGGAGGAGCAGGAGAAGGAGGAGAAGGAAAAGGAGAAGAGAAGGAGAAGGAGGAGAAGGAGAAGGAGAAAAAGGAGGAAAAGGAGAAAGAGAAGGAGAAGGAGGAGAAAGGATAGGAGAAGGAGGAAGAGGAGGAAGATGAAGAAGAAACAAAGAAGACAAAGAAGAAGAGAGAAGAAGAAGAAGTAGATGAAGAAGAAGAAGAAGAAGGAGAAGGAGAAGGAGAAGAGAGAAGGAGAAGAAGAGAGAAGGAGAAGTAGAAGAAGAGAAGGAGAAGAAGAAAGTATTGCCTGCTATAGAGGCAGCCTGGGCATGGGAATCGGGACCTTGGTGGTGGGAAATGTGCACTGGTGGAGGGATGAGTGCTGGAACACTGTATTACTGAAATCCATTTATGAATATCTTTGTAATTGTATAACTCACTGTGGGATAATGAAATAAAATTTTAAAAATTATTGCACTCTTTGAAATAAACTTTCCACTGACATGTAAAGCCGAATACATATCAAAATAAAAAAACAGAATTATGATGGCTTCTTTTTTGGCTTGGGTAGGCCACATCTAGCAGTACGCAGTGCTTATTCCTGGCTCTGTGCTCTTGGATCACTCCTGAGGAGCACTCTTTAGACCATATGAAGTGCCTGGGCTCACACAGAGGGCTGTTTTGTGCAATGCAAGCACCTTACACGTACTATTTCTTGGGTCCTGCTGTCATTTTTAAAGAAATTTTGTTAACTATTTGTGATGAGATTCACTAAACTTCTCATAATCTCTTCATATACAGTAAGTAAACTCACATATTGGTGAGATAAAACACTGGAATTACTCAGAAGAAAAAAAGAAAGCAAAAAATTCTGATAGCAATTTCCAGAATAAAAACAATGGCACAACAAGAAAATAAGGCAACTGAATAAACACATTATTTCCCAAAGCTAGAAAAAATGTTAAATTCTGCAGTAACACTTAGACACTTTTCTGACTTACAGATTTAATCTGGGAGCATTATAATTATTATTATATTGTTTATTAGGGCATCAGGAAGTTCTCGATTGACACTTTAAAGCTCTTGTTAAGAGGATTTATACTTGTAACTCAATGTGCAAAGCAAACTGTTTCAAATTTTTCCATTCTCCTAAGAACACATATCTTATAATCTAAATATCATTTGCTCAAATCAGGCATGTATAAAGCCAGAAATGTTTGAATAAATAATGAGTTAAGTCCAATGTGACAATTTTTATCTTTGAAATGATAAGTGGTGAGCTTCATGAAACTATTAACTTTGCTTTTGACCAAAATCCTATTTTTATATTAATATTTTATTATACCACCGTGAGATATACAATTACAATGTTGTTCATTTTTGGAGGTTTCGGTCACACAGTGTTCCAGCAACCTGCCCTCCACCAGTGCCCATTTCCCACCACCAATGTCCCATTTCCCTCCCCCTCCCATAGCCTGCTTCCGTAGCAGGTTCTTTATCTCTTTTCTCTCTCCCTCTCTCTCTTTTCCTTCTCTTACATATTGTGGATTGCAATAAATATACTTAGAGGCCATCATGTGCATTTTTTTGGCCTGTATTCTAAGTTCTAGGTTGGTAATAGCCATACTGACATTTATTCGCACATGTTCCCATCTCTAAACTCTGACTCCCACACCTTTTGTGGTAATTTCCACTTTTGGTAAGATCTCCTGATCAACATTTTGCCTGACATTGGATTTTGATGTCATAATATGAAAAAAAAAATATATAAATATATATATTCATATATATATTTATATATATATTTATGTCATGCAAATAAATGTAGTCATTCTATATCTCTCTTTTACTTCTGACTAATTTCACTCAACATGATCCTTTCCATGTCCATCCATTTATAGGCAAATTTCATAACTTCATTTTTCCTAACAGCTGCATAGTATTCCATTGTGTAGATGTAGTTAAGGCCAATGTGACAATTTATTTTATGTTTGGAATGAGAAGTGGTGAACGTAATGAAACTATTATCTTTGCTTTTGAGCAAAATCCTATTTTTACGTCCACATTTAAACAAAATTTTGAGGTGAAAATTCTTCAAGAAGTGCACTCTTCTAGTCCAACAAATATTAAAATATTGTATTATCATGAAACATTTTATGGTTTTTCTATTTATACGTGTTTGGGGCAGTCAGAATTGGATCCTAAAGTTTAAACTATCAGATAGAACCATCTTATATTTTTGGTTGCTTAATGTTATACAAAATTGTCCCTCCTCTAATCTCCCAGAATCTCAACCCATTTACTCACAAAGTGGTCCAACAGAATCATCCTTCTTCAAGCAGTTTTCTTCCAAATGACAAAGATCCAGGTTCCCTCCATCCTGTTTCTTTACCTTCATAGGATTGTTTCCACTTGCGGCAAACTGAGAAAAAGTAAAGGACTGTGGTGTGTCTGTTTGGGAAGTCTCTACTAAGCCAAGTTGAGATATAAAGTATTATATTTATAGGGCCCCTATCCAGGAGAGCTTACTAAACACATTGGTGATGGGAAAGCAGATGCTTTAACAGAGACTGAGCCCAGTGCCTGACACATACTATGTATGTGCTTTACCATTTGAATTATGTCCTTAGCCAGAGCCCAAGCTTAGCAAAATCACAAATCAATATACCCATATATTCTAAGCTAATGTACAGTTACAAGGCTACAACTAACACCCAAAGATGTAAGGAAATGTTTAGTAGCAATGTGTTTAGAAAACAAGCAATAATTCGTGGGGGGGTGGTGTAATCTTTTCATAAAGATTATTATTTCCTGGATTTATTAAAAAAGATTAAATAAAAGATTATTTCCTGGATGAGGCGCCCGGGAGGCATGGTGGGTTCTAGCCCTGGCCTGCGACCCCAGCAGAGCCTCACAACAAGCCAGACGACCCCCCTACTCCATGGGGGCTGCCATTTTCCACATCTGGACTTCCCTCTCGTCACAACTCCACCCAGCACACCAGAATATCACAGCCTGGATCATTGACACCCACCCTGCAGCAGTTTTTTTTTCAATCTGGCCCAAGTATGCTGAACCAGAGACTCTCAGACATGGGGCAGAGCTGCTACTTGCTCTCCCTGTGCCCAGTCACTCAAGAGGCGCCTAGGAGGCATGGCAGGTTTTAACCCTGGCCTGCCACCCCAGCACAGCCTCACACAAGCCAGACGACCCCCTACTCCATGGGGGCTGCCATTTTCCACGTCCTGACTTCCCTCTCATCACAACTCCACCCAGCAGACCAGAGGTAACTGCAAGATATTCCACCCGCATGAGCAGCCTGGCAAGCTGCTCGTGGTCGTATTTCATATGCCAAATACCAGGAACTTTTTATATTCGGTCATTCTCATGACCTAATATAATGATTTGAGGCTCTTTATGTTCCTGGAGCAAGAGGATGCCTTTGGGTTCTACTAGCATGAGACAGGACATATGGAGATATTACCGGGGCTTGCTCTCGCAAATAGATGATGAACGGGAAGATAGTGATACTGATTTCCCGGATTTATTTTATTTTAATGTTTGATTATACCACCAGGAGACATGCATTTACAAAGGTGTTCATAATTGTTTCTTGGTAATACAATATTCCAGAACCCATCCCTCCACCAGTGCCCCATTCCCACCACCAAAGGAAACACACACCCTCCCACTCACCCCAGGCTGCCTCAATAGTAGGTACCCTCTTTTCCTCTCTTTATCTCTGTCTCTCTATGTTTCTGATCTCTTTCCCTCTTCTTTTACACATTGCCGATAGCCTTGCAGATATTAAGGGTTATGATTTAAGTTTCGGTATATTCAATGGTGAGTTTTAGTCTGACATTACCATTTCCCTACATTTAGTAAAACACTGGTATATATTTATATCCCGTTAATAAATGCAGTCATTCTATATCTGTCCCTTTCCTTCTAATTTCACTCATCCTGATAGTGTCCATGTCAATATTCAGTTCTATTCCATAGGTCTAGGGATCTGTCTCTATAACAATACCACACTGTCTTAGTTACAACTGCTTTGTAGTAGAGTTTGAGGTTGGGAACCTGAAACCTCCCATCTTCTTTTTCCCAAGGATTGCTTTAGCTATACATGGGGGAGGGGGGGTATTTATCCATAAAAATGTCAGGATTGTTTGGTCAATTTCTTTTGAAGAACATCATAGGTATCTTTATAGGGACACATTAATCTATATAAAACTCTAGGGAGTATTGCCATTAACATTGGATGATGTTAATATTTCCAGTCCATGAGAAGGAAATTGTCTCCTTTTCCTTCCTAAGGTCCTCTTTTATTTCCTGAAGTAATGTTTTGTAGTTTTCTTTGTAGAGATCTTTACATTCTTTGTCAAACTGAACCAGGTATTTGATTTTCTGTGGAGCAACTGTAAATGGGATGATTTCTTTAATGTCCTTTTCTTTCGCTTTGTTTGTGTATAGGAAGGTCATTGAATTTTGGGTATTGATTTTGTACCCTGCCACTTTACTATAGGAATCTATTATTTCTAAGAGCTTCCTGGTAGAGAAGTCAGGGTTTTCCAGCTATAAAATCATATCATCTGAAAATAGTGACAGCTTGGCTTCTTCATTTCCTAACTGGTTGACCTTACTGTCTTTTTCTTTCCTGATTGTTTTGGCACATACTTCCAGTACTATATTGAATAGAAGTGGTGACATTGGGCAGCCTTGTCTTGTCCCTGATCTTGAGGGGAAGGTTTTCATTTTTTCCATAATGAGAATGATATCTCTGTGAGCTTGTAGTAGACAGCCTGGATTATACTGAGGAAGGTTCCTTCAATTCGCATTATACAGAGTTTTTATCATAAACGGGTGTTGAATCATGTCAAATGCCTCACTGCATCTATTGATATGATCCTATGGTGTTTATTTTTCTTTTTATTAATATGATGTGTTATGTTGATTGACTTACGGATGTTGAATCATCCTTGCATTCCCAGGATGATTCCCATTTGGTCATGGTGTACAATCTTTTTGATGACTCTTTGGAATCTATTTGCTGATATTTTATTGAAGATCTTAGCATCTATGTTCATCAGGGAGATTGGTCTGTAGTTTTCCCTTTTTCATGACATCTCTATCTGCTTTGGGTATCAGGGAGATATGTGCCTTGTAGAATAATATGGGAGTCTTTCTGTTTCTTCAATTTCCCAGAACAGTTTGAAAAGGATTGGGAGTAGATCCTCTTTAAAGGTTTGGTAGAATTCACTGGTGAATCCATCTGGACCTGGGTTTTTGTGTTTGGGGAGACTTTTGATTACCAATTCCATCTCCTCAATGGTGATAGGATTGCTGAGGTATTCCAAATCTTCTTGTTGCAGCCCTGAGAGGCTATAGTAATTCAGGAATTTGCCCATTTCTTCTAGTTTGTCTTGTTTCATCGCATATAGACGCTGATAGTAATCTCAGATGATCTTTTTGAATTTCTGCGGTTTGTGTGATGTCAGATCCAGAGACTCACAGACATGGGAGAGAGCTGCTACTGGCTCTCCCTGTGCCAAACTGCTCATGAGGCACCAGGGAGTGATGGTGGGTTCTAACCCTGGCCAGCCACCCAAGCACAGCCTCTCAAGAACCCGACACCCCCACTCCATGAGGGCCTCCATTTTCCACA
>JAJIBD010001110.1:0-22717 GCA_021461705.1 Cryptotis parvus | reverse complement strand
GAAGGAAGGAAGGAAGGAAGGATGGAAGGAAGGAAAGAGCCATTTAAGGGGTGCCAAATGTATGGAAAGGGGCAAAACTAAACTTTTGGTGGGAAAGCTACTGTATAATGTTGGCAATACATGGAGCACTACATATACTATAAAGTACCCAGACTGCCAAGTATTATAAATCCATATCTTTATAAGTAGAAAGCTGCAAACTATATTGCTATATACCTAAAATGTTTTCATAGTTGTAAAACAAACGTTACCTCAATAAAAATGTTTTTCATGTTACTATTTTTAGTTTATTGACTGAAATTACCAACAGGACTTTGTCTCGTGCAATACAACATAAAGGTATTATTATATTTCCATTGGACAAAGTACCAACAAATATCAAAATGTTCTGTTTACTTTAGGGTGGAACTATAAGGTAACTGTAGCTTGTCTTCCAGGAATAAAGTTATTCTTTAATCGAGTGTTACTAATTAAAAATACCCAAGTCATAACTAGTCCAGCAGTCATCATAAATCATTAAATAATTCAACTAATTTTATAAAAAGGTAGCAATTATGAAATATGCCTGGGGAAGGCTAGAGCGATAGCTTAGTGGGACAGCTCCTGAGTATGAAAGTCCTGGGTTCTATTCCAGCATCCCAAGGTCCTCAGAGCATCTCCAGCAAAAATCAGCAAGGACTTCACCAAACAAAATATTACAGTAAACAACAAAATAAAAGTAAATAAAATATGTCTGCCAAGCACAGAAACCTTTCACATCTGCAAAGAAAGCAAATGCACTCTGGGAATAAACTTGCCATTTCTGGCAAGAAAATTGAATAGCAATACTGAATTTTCTCCTATAATTGGAAGTCAGAGTGTTGTATCTGAATGTGTAATGAGTAAACATTGGCAGAAATCCCCATTCCCACGTGACTTAAAAGCAAGCACAGTGGGGAATTACCAGTTTGGGAGGGGGAGATGCATTCCTCCAGTCTCCTTCCATGAAGCAAAAATCCCTGATGCATTGCTCCCCAAGGGAATGTACGCCCAGTAGATTCCCACGTGTTCTAGCACAGGTCCAGCCCTGGGAAAGTCCTCCTGGCAAAGCATTTTGGACAAGTTCAGAGGAAGAAAGAAGTAGAACTTGAAACAGAGTTCAGGTAGTCACAAGATTTTGCCATCCCTGGCAATGTTAAAAAACAAAAACAAAAAATCATGCAATTGACTTTAAAGTAACTGGTGTCTAATGCTGGAGGAGTTACGATACTTCATGCAATTCTATGATCCTACATGTTTCTGTGGTTATCTGTATTTTGCTATTTTAATAGAGTTCCATCCCCAAAGAAAAAAGAACATCCTTTATGTAACAAAATTGTACAAGATGAAAAACCTAAATGATGATTTTGAGTTACATGTGTCTTTGGAACTCCTCAGTTCCTCTCTGGTATTAAGTCAGACTTGATTTGTTGAATTGACACTTCTCCAAAACTTTAGTGAGAACAATGAAAGGGCAGAGGAATGACATCAAAGGGAAACTCCATAAAGAATCATTGCCCTTTAATCCTATGCAAATATGAGACATGTCCTAGAGTAAAGGCTAGTCAGTATTGCACGCCACATCTTAGATTAAATAAATTTTATGCCTGGCTATTTTTTTATCCCGGGACTTTAAATGAAATTCAAGTTAAAATGTACAGGATTTGTTAGGAAATTTTTCTAAATATATCTAATGGTTATCTAATTGTGCTTTTCTGAAATGCTTATGCACTCTATGATTTTGCTGGTATAATTGTTGCTAACAAATCTCTGCAACTGACATTCACATTGTAATACAGATACAAGGAAAATTGAATCTCAGAAAGATACCGAAACAGTTTATCTGAGTGAAAGAAAATTCAGAGGGGAAATTTTGTATTAACTCTCTCAACATTTCTGACAACCATCTTGGTAGTCTATACTTGTCTACCTACTTTGGAAAGGAAGAGTAAGTAGCATAGAAATGTATGGAGATATTGCAGAATCAAAATAGATGTGAAGAAACTTCATAGTTCAGAGGTTAAAGTGTTTGCATTGCATGCAGTCAACCCGCGTTCAATGCCCAGTCCTACATATGGTATCTCAAGCAATACCATCCCCAAGCACAGAATCAGAAATAAGACCTGAGCACAGTGACTCTCCCTCTGTGAACCAAAAAATCCCTGCAGAATTTTACTGTTTGTGACCACACATAAAAACAAACAAAAATCATCTCTAAAGGTTAATAGTGGTAAGCATATGAGGGAAATATCCATGAGAAAAGATTATGGTTCATTTCCAAAAGAGTGTAGGTTATGGAGGCTCAGAATCAAGTATTTTAAAGAGAGGGTTTGAGATCAGTTAGGAATTTAATACTGTTTTTATCTCTTCTACAGCTTATTCAAATCTCTCTTTGACTGCTGAATCAAATAGTGTAAGGGATCTATAAATAGGAGGAAAAGGCACTGAAGCACTTTCACTATATTGTATTATTGTATAGTATTATACACTATTGTATTATTGTTCACTATATCGAAGTGAGCAATAATACAAATGCATAACTTTTTTTGTACAGTCCTAGGAATCAAATGCTGGCGTCACCCTGGGATGAACCCAGAGGCACAGCAGAGCCTGGCAAGCTACCCATGGTATATTCACTATACCAAAAACAGTAACAATAATGAACCTCATTCCCAATGAATGGAATGTTGCAGATGCCCACTCGATCAAATGGATAAACAATGGGAAGATATGTGACAAGTGACATATACAGAGAGAGTTTTGTAGAGATGTATATAGAAGCATATATGGACATATCTATACATGTATTAGGGATAGAAAGATATAATTGTAGGTATAGAAAAAGATATATAGACTTAGGTATATGTCATGCATACCTATTCATTTATGGAGATAGATATATACATACAGCAAATACAAATTTATGTGTGCATATTTTATATAAGTATTTTATACATTTATTTGTGCATATTTTAATATAAGTAACTGGTTGTGGCATAGCTATTCATCTGGATATTTTAGAAAATTATTTCCTCGTTATTTTTGGGTCACACCTGGCAATGCTCAGGGGGTACTGCTGGCTCTGCAGTCAGGAATTACTCCTGGCTGTGCTCACTGGAACAATATGGGATACCGGGGATCCAACCCAGGTCCAGTCACATGCAAGTCAAATGCCCTACCAGCTGGACTATCGCTCCAGTCCTCATTCCCTAATACTAAGCACAAAAAGAAGTGTGTTTTTAATTAGAGACAATTGCAAAAAATAACTACTTGAATGAAAAGCATTAGCATATCTCATATATATAAAATCTTCAGGTAGGATTATATTTCTTGATTAAATGCAAAGCTTACAAGGAAAAACTGGATGTATTTGAGAAAAAAGTCAAAAGCTTTCTTGGCAAAAGAAAATTTTTGAAACAAGAAGAATGAACAAATAATAATCAGCTGTGGAACATTTAAATAATAGATAATAAGGGTTTTGTTTCATTTTTCAAATGAAAATTGTTATGAGAAGTTCAAAGAGACTCAAATGGCCCACAAACAAAAGTGAATATGCACACATTAACTTACAGTCAAGGAAATGCAAATGAAAGCAATAAAGATGAACCTTTCATATCAAAAAATGAAAAATTATTTAGATTTAGAGTTACAAACATTAAAGTGATAACAGCCTCTCTTGGTGGTAGTTATGTTGAGAAAGGGCTACTCACGGATCACTGAGAAAAAAATAAACTGTTAAAGCAGTTTTGGAAGATCTTTAGCATGATACATGTATGACAAATTCCAGTTTGCATCTCTCTCCTCGGAAACTTTAAGACCCCCCAGTGCAGAATGGATGCGTAAAATGGAGTGTTTGCAGTTGCAAAAAAAATGGAGGGGGGGAGATAGGGGAGGTAAGTATAAAGGCGAATAAATGAGGCACTTCTCTCTCTCTCTCTCTCTCTCTCTCTCTTGCTCTCACTCTTTCTCTCTCTGTATTTAATGTCCTTTAAAAAATGGAAAAGAAATACTATATAATCCAGTGTTACCTCTCCTGGCACTTATCCAGAGATAATGTGCACTGGTGAAGGGATGGGTGTTGAAACATTATATGACTGAATCCCAATCATGAACAACTTTGTTGAATGTATCTCACTGTGATTCAAAAAATAAACAAATAAAAATAATATAACATACATTTTTAAAAGACTATTTTGCATAGAGGCTACATCAATTTGCTTATCCACCCTGTACCAAGATTCTTTTTTTCTCCAAATCTTTCCCAATACTTGTTACTTCCAATCTTTAAGTTGTTCTCACAAGCATGAGGTGCTATGTCATTGTGGTTTTATGCGCACTTCCCTAATAATAAGTGATGCTGAGCATTTTCTCATGTGTTTGTGGGCCAGCAGTATGTCTTCTTTGGAGACATGTCTGCTCAGGGCTTTCAACCACTTTTCTAACTACGTTGTTTATTTTCCTGTCAGCAAGTTGTGTGAGTTCTTTACATAGGTTTATAGCAACCCCTTGTCAGACCTCTCATGTGAAATATTTTCTCCCAGTTGCTAGGTTATATTTTACCATTTTTGATAGTTTCTTTTACTGTGTCAAAGCTTTTTTATTTGATGTAATCCTATTTCTTTGTTTTGTTTTTGTCTCCTTAGCCAGTGACATTTTATCACCAAATCCATCCCTGATCATGGTATCTTGCCTACCAGGTAAGTATTGAGGTTACAGTTTTAGTATGCTTTATTCTATTTCTAAAAAATTTGCCACTGATTTTGATAAAGAGTACAATGAATATGTATATTACTTTAGGCAATATGGATCTTTTTTATAAATAGGACCACACCCAATGCTGCTCTAGAGCTTGGGAGCCACTCTTAGTAATCCTGGGCCCAGTGATATAGGATTAATGGTTCAGAGCTCTGGCCTAGTGGTGCTGGAAGCATCCGAGTCATAGTAATGCTTTGGGCCACCAGGACAATACCTAGCTGTGTAAGGGTTCCAATTGAAGACTGTGAACAGGATATCCACCCATCTGATTCACATACCTGACTATATATATATATATATATATATATACATATACATATACATATATATAATTAATAATTTATCAAATCCAGGGACAAAATCATAGTAGTGATAGAGTGGCTAGGCTTCTTGGAAACAGCTGGCATGGGTTCAATCCCTGGTACCCCATATATTCCCCAGAGCCTACCCAAGTGATTCCTGAGTGCAGAACCTGGAATAGGTTCTGAGAACTGCTGGCTGTGGCCCATAAACATCATCAAAATTTTCATCATCATCATAATCATTATCATTATCATTCATCCAATTCATGAGCATGGAATATCTTGTTATTATTTTGTATATTTAATTTATTAAATAAATACTAACATCCAAGCTTGCAAAGCAGTGCAGAGAAGCGATAAAGGAAGACCTCAAGGAGAGAAGAGCAGAAGTGCTGGAGGATGCAGCAGAAGCACAAAAAGCAATAACAATGCCCGCCTGTCCTTTGCCAACTCGATCACGATCACGATCTTCCCATTGATCATCTATTTGCTAGAGCGGGAACCAGTAATATCTCCATATGTCCTGTCTCATGCCAGTAGAGCCAGGGGCATCAGCTTGCTACAGGAACATAAAGAGCCTCAAACCATTATATTAGGTCATTCCCATGGGAATTACCTAATATAATTGTTACTGGAATTTGGCATATCAAATACAACACAAGAAGCTTGCCAGGCTTGCCGAGCGGGAGGCAAACACTTTTAAACACCTCCAAGTAAAGGATTTCCTTTATTTATTTATTCCTTTATTTATTCCTGCCTTTGCCAACTATAAGACAAAAATGACTGCCCTCCGACGTCCTGATGGATCTATCACATCTTCCAGAAAGGCAATGGAGAAGATTATCCATGACTTCTACTCAGATCTCTTTGATAGCCACGTCCACCTGCCCACATACCAAATTTTGCAGGATGGATATGTCATTCCCAATGTTCTCCCTTCTGAAATCCGACATGCCATTTCGTCAGCTAAGAAGGGAACAGCACCAGACCCAGACAAGATCAAACCCGAACACCTGAAGAATCTGCCATCGGTTCTAATCAATACACTAGCTCGGCTCTTAACACGCTACCTGACTGAATGTAAGGTGCCCTCCCAATGGAAAACTAGCAGGATAGTTCTACTGTTCAAGAAGGGAGACATTCACGACATTGGCAACTATCACCCCATCTGCCTATTTTCTGTCATATACAAACTGTTCACTCGAGTCATCCTGAACAGGATTGGCAGACCATTAGATGAAGAACAACCATGCGAGCAGGCTGGCTTCCGAAAAGGATTCAGCACAATCGACCATATCCACACGATAACCGAACTCATTGAAGTCTATAGAGAATTCAAGATGCCGCTCTGTCTCACTTTCATTGATTTAAAGAAAGCCTTCGATTCTGTGGAGACTGAAGCAGTCATAGAAGCCCTAGTCAAACAGGGTGTTCAAACCCAATGCATAAAAATCCTTCAGTGAACTATATCACGGTTTCACCACTTAGGATTTCACCATTCTACAGGAAAGTGATCATCCATGTCAAAAGAGGGGTTCGGCAGGGTGATACCATTTCACCAAAACTCTTCAGCGCCACCCTCGAAATCATAATGCGACAATTAGAATGGGAAAAAATGGGAGTGAAGATAGATGGTCAGCAACTACACCACCTCCGCTTCGCTGATGACATCATTCTAATAACACCAAACATCAGCCAAGCGGCACAAATGCTGGCAGACTTTGACCGAGAATGTGGAAGGATAGGTCTACAGCTGAATCTCAGCAAAACTATGTTCATGAGAAATGAACTAGTTCCAGAGGCCATATTCACTCTCAATGGAACAAACATCTCTGAATGCAACAGCTATGTATACCTAGGTCGAGAAGTCAACATGATGAACACCTGAAACCTGAGTTGCACAGGAGGAAAAGAGCGGCATGAACTGCCTTCCAAAAACATCGAAACAATAGTCAAAAGAACAAAGAAACTCCAGCAACGGGCACACCTCTTTGACTCCACCATTCTCCCTGCATTGACATACGCCTCAGAGAACTGGGCCTTACGAAAGCAGGATGAGAATACCATTCGAGTCTCCAAAAGAGGAATTGAAAGAGCCATGCTTGAATATCACGCCTCACTCAAGTGAGAAAGGGAATCTGGAGTTCCGACCTCCATCGCTGTTCTAAAATCAAGGGCACTGTCTCATCTGCCAGAACATCGAAAATCAGATGGGCTGGTCATATAATGCGATCTGGAGACGACCGTTGGACTAGAGCCGTTACCAATTGGACTCCATGGGACGCTAAAAGATCGCGTGGTCGGCCCACCTACAAGATGGTCAGACTTCCTTATCAGGACCCTAATCAAACAATTTGAAGCTCTCAATATCCCTGAAACAGACAGATGTCATTGGGCTACACTGGCACGTGATAGGGTCAAATGGAAACATTACTGGCACCTGCTGAAGCAAATCAATGAATAACAGGATATCAAGTGATCAAGTGATTTATTTTAATAATACATTGCAACCATCTCACACCACAGAGACTGGCACACATCCAAAACAGCAAGAACAACCGGTGCTGGCGTAGATGTGGGGAAAAGGGGACTCTCATCCACTGCTGGTGGGAGTGCCAACTGGTCCAGCCTTTTTGGAAAACAATATGGGCATTCCTCTGAAAACTAGATGTTGAGCTCCCATTTGATCCAGCAATAGCACTCCTGGGAATATACCTGAGAGACCGAAAAGCACATAGCAGAAACACTATCTGTACTTCTTTATTCATCTCTGCGCTATTCACTATAGCTAGAATCTGGAAACAACCTAAATGCCCGAGAACAGAGGACTGGCTAAAGAAACCGTGGTTCATCTACACTATGGAATACTATGCAGCTGTCAGAAAAGACGATATTATGAAATGTATTTGCAAGTGGATGGACATGGAGACTATCATGCTGAGTGAAATTAGTCAGAAGGAAAAGGACAGACATAGAATGACTGCATCCATTAATAGGATATAAATAGATACCAGTGTTTTACTAAATGTGGGAAATGGTAATGGCAAATTAAAACCATCGAATATACACTTAAGAGACTTAAGTGATAAACTCTAAATATCTGCAGGGCTAGCCACAATGTGTAAAATAAGGAGAGAGATGCAGAGACAGAGAGAGAGAGACAGAGAGAGAAAGTGAGGAAACAGGGGTACCTGCTATTGAGGCAGCCTGGGGGTGGGCGGGAGGGTGGGGTACATTTGTGGTGGAAATCGGGCACTGGTGGAGGGAGGGGTGCTGGAATACTGTATTACCAAGAACCAATTATGAACACCTTTGTAATTGTATGTCTCACGGTGGTATAATAATTTTTTTTTAAAAATAATACATTGCAGTTCTCTATATAGAGATTCTTCACCTCTTTTAGAGGTATTAGATATGGAATATCTTATTATTTCTTTGTATCACTTCACTTCATTTGTCTTCCTGTTCATCAGTTTGCTCGAGCAGGCACCAGTAACATTTCCATACGTCCTGTTACATGCTAGTGTAGCCCATGGGCATTTGCTTGCTCCAGGAATATGAAGAGCCTCAAACCATCCTTCAGGTGATGGGAATGATGTCCATATTTGATACTGGTTTTTGGCATATCAAATATGACATGGGTAGTTTGCCAGGCTCTGCTGTGTGGGTGGGATACTAGTAGGCACTCATCCCGTGCATTTATTGATGAATCACAATGGGGAGAGATTGGTTTTTCTCTTGAGTGGAGCTCTGACGAGCTGTGGAGTCCGGATGTTGAAGATGACTGCTCTCATGGTGTGGGGTTCCTCTGGCTTCTTGTGAGGCTCTGCTGGACTCAAATACATGGGGCAAAGCTTCTACTGGCTCTCCCTGTTTGCAGCTGACCATGAGGCGCCCAGGAGGGAAGGCAGGTCTAGCCCTGGCCTGCCATCCCAGCAGAGACTCACAAGAAGCCAAAGGAACCCCCCACACCATGAGGGCCGCCATTTCTTTGTATATTTAATTTGTTTTAATAATACCTTGCAGTTTTCCATATAGAAATTCTTCACCTCTTTAGAGGTATTAGAGAAATAAAAGGTGCCTGCTATAGGGGCTGGCTGGGGTTACTCCCAAGTATATTATCTCTTTTCCCTGAAAAAAATCTGATAGTTTTCTAAATTTCCTCTTTTCTGAATCATTATTTTTATACAGAGATGAAAGACTCATGTATATTGAGCCACATTACTGAATTAATTTATTTTCTCTAGTGAGTTTTGGGGTTGCATTTTCTTTTGGAGGGATGGGGCATCCCAATCAGTTCAATAGTACCCAGAGGCTAATCCAAACTATGTGTTCAGAAGGCCTTATATTGTGCTGGGGATTGAAACCAGTGTCAGAACTACCATAATCACATGCAAGGCAAGTGTCTTTCCTCCTGCATTATCTCAACAGTTACAGAATAGAATTTTTTATGTATATAATGCAGCCTTCCATAAACAGCCATAGTTCTAATTCTTTTCTATCTGGATTTCTTTTTATATTTCTTGTCTAATTATTCTGTCTAGGATTTCCAAAAAGGTTTTGATTCCCCCCCATTCCTCCACCTCCAAGTAGGTGGGTGTGGCCAGGGGCTCGAAGCCTCCACAATCAGCAAAATCAGACAGGAGACAGACCAGACCCACAGCTGCACTGCTCGACCCACGTGGAGCAGCCCATGGAGTTTTAGAGGGTGGTAAATGGCTCATCCCCTGGCCGAGTCCAACATAGTACCTAGCATTAGCAGACACATGGGGGTGGCTCTGCTGGCTAGATTTAGAGAGGGGATTGGGGCTCCTTCCCCATTCCTTCACCTCCATGTTGGTGGGCATTGTTACGGGTTCACAGCCTCCACAACCAGCAAAGTGGACAAAGAGACAGACCAGACCCACAGATGCACAGAATGGCCGCGTGACTGGCTTAAATAATAATGAAGGGCAAGCCACAAATGTAAGAGAAGAGAAAGAGAAATACAGAGACCGAGACAGAAAGAGAGAAAGAAAAGGTGCCTCCTATAGGGACAGGCTGGGGTTGGGTGGGAGGGAGTTTGGAAACATTGGTGGTGGGAATGGGGCTCTGGTGAAGGGCTGGGTGCTAGAACACTGTATGACAGAGACCCAATTATGAAGATCCTTGCAATCGTATATCTCATGGTTGTATAATAAAAGTTTTTAAAAAACTAATAAAAAGTTAACAAAAAGTGTTGAAAAGTAGTGGTGAGAGTGGACATTTTTATCCTCTTCCAAATATTAAGAGCAATGCTTTCAATTTTTTCTTTATTGAGTTGAGTGGGTTCATCTCAGTTTACCTTTATTATGATTAGTTATATTTTTCTGTTTCCATTTTATTGAGAGTTTATATCAAAAATGAAAGTGGAATCTTGTCAAATGTATGGTTAGCACTTAGTGATAAGATGATCTGACTTTATCTTTCTTTGTTGTTGAGGTGGTATATTACATTCAATGATTAGCTTCCCTGGAATCGATACCACTTGCTCATGATGAATGAATATCTTGATGGATTTCTTGATGAAGTATTATGTTCAGTTTGCCAATTTTTGTTAAGAATACTTACATCTTTGTTCATCACAGTTATCAGCCTGCCATTTTTGTTGTGTTGTTGTTGTTGTTGTTGTGTACTGTCTTTGTAGTTTGGATATTAGAAGGCTAGTCAGTGTACTTGGGAGTGTTGTCCAGTGTTATAATATGAATTATTTTGTTCAGAGTGAGGGAATGAGTTTTCTACTTCTTTTCCCCATTGTTCTTGTGACTGCACGCATACTGAACGTGGTGCATGCTTCTTTCTCTTCAGCTATGGTTCTTACAAGGGATCACACATAAGGTTTCAGTGCTCACACATTCATCCACAGTACTCATGAGGAGTGCACACTTTTAGTTGTGTTATCACCAGGAGTGGCACTCAACAGTTTAGGCACACAAATATGGTTTTGCTCATCATGGCACTGCTATGCTATGCTCACATATGTGCGTAATGGGGTTCACATATTCTGGTCAAGTCACTCATATCTTCTTGGTTGTGGTGCTCGCCAAGTGTCACATCCTTCTGTGATACTTACACAAACTTGGATGCACTGTGGTCAGAATTAATGGAACACTCAGGATCACAGAGTTTTCAGAATCACAATTTGTCCATGTGTTGACACTAAGAATTTGAACTCATGACTCAATGCCAGGAATTCAACATGCAATTCCTCTGGGCATAGAATATAGAATGGCTTTGTTTTCAACAAAAGAAGATTCCAGTTTACAGCTCTATAACTTTCAATCTGAAAGTTAAAAGTTTTCAATGAAATCCATCATCTCATTTGTTTCCTTTGTGATCTTGATTTTTGTGTGTATGCATTTGTGGGTGTGTGTCTGTGTGTGTAGAACCAGATAGGAATTCAACAAAGTACAATAAACAAAGCTTTGTATGTTCACAGAGATAAGATTGCTGTGAATCATTTAGTCAAGGGCAAGTTTCTTCTGAATTAACATCTTCCAACAAAGAATCATTCAAAACTTCTGGACAGGTCTGTTCCCTGCGAGTTTTTTGGTGGCCATTACAGACCCTGAGATTTTGTGGTGGTAGTATTCATTTTCTTCTAGTGTATTCTGACCTATTGTTCTGGGTGAACAAAGTTACCTGGTCTTACTTACATTCTTATTTTCTTTGATTTTTCTATTTTCATATCTAATTTATATATATATATATATATATATCCTAGACTCACAACTAATGTAAGCATCTATGATCTCAAACCTTGATGGAAAGATCAACAAAGTAATTTATGTTCAGACTTCACCACTCCCACTCCACTCATCACATTCTCTTCCAAACCCAATGTGTGTGGTTTCATAGTAAGATAGTAAGTCTGGATGTTCAAATAGAGATGCTGAGTCAGGTAAGACAGCAGAAGGTGGTTAATAGATTGGAGTAAATAAATGTCACTGGGAAAGTCCAGCATGTTGGTCCACACCTCTGAATTCAGACCCTAAATGAGATCCTGAATCTAGGAAACACATATGAAGAAAGTGCTGTGGTGTCTCACAGCTCCATCTGTTTAAGAGCCAAGAAGTCCAATCGCCCGTGTATGTTTTTGCAAGCCTCTGGCTTTCCCTTCTTGTCCTTTCTTTGGCTGCCTCCCATACCAGTTTTGGCAAGGAACCCTCTGGAGAGATCTGGAAAAGTTTCCATCCAGTCACTCCCTATGGTTAATTATTAGCAGCTCTGGTAAAAGTAACTGGTGGGGCCATTGGGAACAACTAGCTGAAAAGAGCTTTTTGTTTCACCATAAAGTTCATTCATGTGGGCCTTTGGGGAATCCTGTCCTCCAAACACCAAGAAAATCTGGACAAAGGTAAAAACTCTGAGCTAAAAAAGAATGTCTAATCCCTTCTGTGGAACTAATTAACTGAGTGATCCTAGTCATGAAGCAGGGAGGTAACTTAGAAATGCAAGCAATGATTTCTCATTTAACCCCATAATGACTTAAAACCACCATAGTTCTATCCCTATTTTGCAAAGTTAGAGACTTAAATTTAAAGCCCTCAAATTTTTTATGAAACTAAACACAACTTCAGGACAATTAATTAACTCACATTATAGACTCCTTACTAAACTTGAATTAGTTTGCTCTCAGAAAAGTCTATCTCTTTAAATCAATGAACCAATTAGCCTAGTGGGAAATACACAATTTCTAACATCATTTCTATATAGCTTTCTCTTCTAAGCATTTAAAAAGTTTTCTTCTTATGCAAAAAGATATTAACATACAAGCAACTCATTAGTTGTTCATGCAACATGGTCCTTCCTTCTCCTGAAACTATTGCTTCACCCTTGTTTATGTTTCTCAGTCCTGACAGTTTAGAAGACTTCAAAAAAAGCAGAACTGAGTTGACTGTTTTACGTTGGTGGTGAACTTTTGTGCCTCAACTGTATTGCAACCCAAGTTTACTCAACTCCACCTGGCATTTCAGCTACTTGAGATAAAGTAGGTTTTCTCTGGGAAGCCAGTAGCAGTTCATCTCCTTGCTCTGCTGCAGGCATACAGCTGGTTGGACATTTCCTAGATAGTCATCTGCCAGTAGATAGTAATTAAAAGGAAAAAAAAACAGGAGGAACATGAACCATGGATTTATATAAGAGTAGCGAGATGAGCTTACTTAAGACAAAGATAAGATTTCTTAAAAAAAAAAAATTCTGTGTGTGTTGGTTAATGAGTGTGGGTCTCCATGTTTACATGTAGGCATGTTTCCTGTGTGTTTGCTTTAGGACTGTGTGGATATATGGGTGGGCAGCTGTGAACATAAAGTAATGAATAGGGTCCAAATAATTCTGAAATTCTACATCCAATAAGTACTCTACAGTTTGGATTAATTTCTTATATCTGAAATGGAAATTATCATCTGTTAATATTTTCCAAGACCAACATGCAGTTCTTCCCATTGAGAAAATTATACTATAGCAATAAGGTAATAAAAATACTATGTGAGAAAATAATACAATGCAGGACACTTGAAAAAGAGTAGACTCAGGATTGGTGGTTTAATAATAACATTAATTTGTATCAATTGTATCACTTGTCTTCCCCTTATTCATTGATTTGCTCAAGTAGGCACCAGTAACATCTCCATACATCCTGTCCCTTGCTAGTGTAGCCCAAGGGCATCTGCTCGCTCCAGGAACATGAAGAGCCTCAGCCATTCCTTCAGGTCATGCGAATGAGGTCTATAATTTTTACTGGTTTTTGGCATTTCAAATATGTCACCGGTAGCTTGCCAAATTCTGCTGTGTGGGTGGTATACTCTAGGTAGTAGTTTCTCAGTTCATGCATTTACTGATGGACTGCACAGCCGCAAAGTAGTCACGCACAATGGGGAGACTTCACTTTTCCTCTTGCATGGAGCTGACAAACTGGGAGTCTAGATGTTGAAAATGGCAGTCCTCATGGTGTGGGGGTTCCTCAAAAAAGTTTTTCACATTATCATCTATGCAGCTAGCCTTTTTCATATTAAAGTTTTATTATATAAAGAAGACAATATTTATGCAAGCTCCAATATTGGTGCTTGGGGCTAAATCACTGGTAATAAAAGATGTCTGTTGATCACCTAAAGTTCAATATACATGAATGTGACCTTATTTGGGAAAAGGTTTTGCAGTTGATCAAGTTCTCCATACATACAGAGGAAATCTATGTAAACATATATTTTGTAAGCAAAAATTAGGGTAATGAGTGTATAACCCAAGAATTTCCAGGTTGTCTACAAATTTCACGAAACAAAGAAATAGAAACTGATTATTTTTCACAGCTTCAAAGGAACAAAACCTGCTGACACCCTTGTCTTAAACTTCTAGCCTCCACATATGAGAAATAATACATTTCTGTATGTTCAGTCATCTACACTTGTTATGATGATGTGAGAAATTAATACATTTGAGCTTTTCCAAGTTTACCTCCAACAAGTTCACATCTTTTTCTCATCCTTAAATTTGTACAACTTCTCCAAAGAAAAAAGAAATATTTGAGAACATCTGGGGGTTTCCCTCTATTTTATTTCCTGCTTTAATCCTATCCTGCTGTTTTCTTTCTTTTTAAATAAAAGTTCACTAATTTATCATATGCTTACATTACTAATACACTTCAGGAGAATATCTTAATAAGTGTATGTGCCTCATGGCAACTACCACTAGAATAGTCTTTATAACTTGCTAGTAGGTATTCACAGAAAGTTTTTCACATATCTAAAAATGGCAAATTCTTATTAGGGCCAAAAAAGGAGAAAAATTAAGATCAGCCATTGATCTTGAAACTTCACTCCACAGAAAGGAAAGTTGTTTATAAAACTTATGCTAGTGAAAAGGAGAAATGGGTTTTGCCTCTGAAGAACCCCCTTATCTGAAATCTTAAGCCAAAAATTGTTAAGTAGATACAAGCATTCTGTTTGGGATACCCATTTTAAGACTGCAGCACTGTTTATAAGCAGATTGTTTTGGACATGCATTCAGACAGACTGCTTCATTTTTTTTCTTCTTTTTGTTTCTTATTAGGGAATAGCAAGTTGATACTGGTTCTTGGAATTAAGCTGGAGTTAGCTGTTGTCTAAAGATATAGCCAAAGGACTGGCATTTGCAAGCTACATTCTGTTATCAATTTTGGATAGAAGATAGGCTCAACCGACCAAAAGGTGAACAGATGGCAGTGCATGCTGGGAGTTCCTGGCAGGAAGTCAGTCACTAGAAGTGGTGGTTGAATGAACCACTTTTGTGCCCAGGTTGCAGGAGGAACAAGATGCTGTGACTAGATTTGGCAGCTTCTAATTCAGCATTTATTTAAAAGGAATAAATTTTATTATAAATAAATGATCATTTACTTTTAATATCTCTGCTCAGTTTCCTCAGGGAATTTTCCTGTAGCTGAGCCTGTCAAATAAGTATTCTGAGGAGACTGGAGGCTCAACTATGACAATGGGGGGTAGCCTTATCCATATCAACACATGTTAAAAGATGACAGGAATATAAGGAAAAAATTCCAAAGATGGAGTTGTCATTTCCAGTGATAAAATAATTTTGAGGAAAAGCCACATAAGGGTGATTTTTTGATCACTTGATCACTTGATCACATGAATCCCGTTATTCATCGATTTGCTCGAGCGGGCGCCAGTAACATTTCCATTGGACCCTATCACGTGCCAATGTAGCCCAATGGCATCTGGTTGATTCAGGAACATGAAGAGCCTCAAACCGTTCCTTTAGGGTCTTAACAAGGAAGTCTGACCATCCTGTAGGTGGGCGGCCACATGATCTTTTGACATCTCTTGGGATCCAGTCGGTAATGGCTCTAGTCCAGCGGTTGTCTCCAAATCGCATTACATGTCCAGCCCATCTGATTTTCGATGCCTTGGCAAATGAGACAGTGTCCCTGATTCTGGAATAGCGACGGAGGTCAGAACTCCGATTCCTTCACTCACTTGAGTGAGGCGTGATATTCCAAGCATAGCTCTTTCGATGCCTCTCTGGGAGACCGAATAGAATTCTCATCCTGCTTTTGTAGGGCCCAGGTCTCTGAGGCGTATGTTAATGCAGGGAGAATGGTGGAGTCGAAGAGATGTGCCCGAGCCAGAGGTTCTTTGTCCTTTAGCTATTTCTTCGATGCCTTTGAAGGCATTCCATGCCGCTCTCTTCCTCCTGCGCAGCTCAGGTTTTAGGTTCGTTCATCATGTTGACTTCTCGACCTAGGGTACACATAACTGCTGCATTCAGAGATGTTTGTTCCATTGAGTGAATGGGGCCTCAGGAACTAGTTCATTTCTCATGAACATAGATGAACATAGATGAACATAGATGAACATAGATAGAGTTTTTGATAGATAGAGTTTTTGATAGATAGAGTTTTTTGGTAGAGTTTAGAATCCTGGTCTCTAAACATAGAGTTTTTGATAGAGTTTAGGAATCCTGGTCTCTAAACATAGAGTTTTGATAGAGTTTAGAATCCTGGTCTCTAAAAGAAATGGAGGGTCTGGAGAGATGGACAGTGAACAGGATACTTGCCTTGCACAGAATGAGTTTCAACTCCTGGCACCTCGCATGCTCACCTGACCCCCCTCAGGAGTGATTGTTGGGTGCAGAGCCATCAGTAAACCCTGAACAGAGGAAGGAAGGAAGGAAGGAAGGAAGGAAGGAAGGAAGGAAGGAAGGAAGGAAGGAAGGAAGGAAGGGAAGGAAGGAAGGAAGGAAGGAGGAAGGAAGGAAGGAAGGAAGGAAGGAAGAAGGAAGGAAGGAAGGAAGAAGGAAGGAAGGAAGGAAGGAAGGAAGGAAGGAAGGAAGGAAGGAAGGAAGGAAGGAAGGAAGGAAGGAAGGAAGGAAGGAAGGAAGAAAGGAAGCAAGGAAGGAAGGGAAAGAAGGAAGGAAGGAAGGAAGGAAGGAAGGAAGGAAGGAAGGAAGCAAGGATGGAAGGGGAAAGAAGGAAGGAAGGAAGGAAGGAAGGAGGAAGGAAGGAAGGAAGGAAGGAAGGAAGCAAGGAAGCAAGGATGGAAGGGAAAGAAGGAAGGAAGGAAGGAAGGAAGGAAGGAAGGAAGGAAGGAAGGAAGGAAGGAAGGAAGGAAGGAAGGAAGGAAGGAAGGGAAAGGAAGGAAGGAAGGAAAGAGGAAGGAAAGGAAGGAAGGAAGGAAGGGAAAGGAAGGAAGGAAGGAAGGAAGGAAGGAAGGAAGGAAGGAAGGAAGGAAGGAAGGAAGGAAGGATGGAAGGGGAAAGAAGGAAGGAAGGAAGGAAGGAAGAAGGAAGCAAGGAAGCAAGGATGGAAGGGGACAGAAGGAAGGAAGGAAGGAAGGAAGGAAGGAAGGAAGGAAGGAAGGAAGGAAGGAAGGGAAAGGAAGGAAGGAAGGAAGGGAAAGGAAGGAAGGAAGGAAGGAAGGAAGGAAGGAAGGAAGGAAGGAAGGAAGGAAGGAAGGAAGGAAGGAAGGAAGGAAGGAAGGAAGGAAGGAAGGAAGGAAGGAAGGAAGGAAGGAAGGAAGGAAGGAAGGAAGGAAGGAAAGGAAGGAAGGAAGGGAAGGAAGGAAGGAAGGAAGGAAGGAAGGAAAGGAAGGAAGGAAGGAAGGAAGGGAGGGAGGGAGGGGGGAGGGAGGGAGGAAGGGAGGGAGAGAGGAAAGAAAGAAAGAAGGAAGGAAAGAAAGAAAGAATAAGGAAGGAAGGAAATACAAAATAAGTAAAATTCAGAGCCTCTCAACAGTTCTAGGGAAAAGTTGCTGCCCTTTGTGGTGAAGGTTTATTTTGCCAGGTAACACATGTAATTAAAGACAAACTTTGCCACTTTTCTGGCCACTCTAAGCAAACTTTTACCATGACACTTTTAGAAGTCACCATTGCTCAGAACCAGCACTGTTTCCGTTCCTGTGTTACTAGGTACCTTTAATGCAGCAATTACTGGAATATGATCCTTAACTAGGTGGTCAAATATTATTCTGGGTATTTCTGTGGAGTGTGTCTTTTGATAGATTAATAATTATATGGATGGTTCTTAAGTAAAACTGATTATCTTTCCTAATATTGATGACTCTTATCTGATCAGTTGAAGGTTTAGATAAAGCACAAAAATGACTTTCTCTGAGCAACAATAACTTCTCCCTACCAACAGATCGACTTCAACTACAACACAGGCCCTTAGCATCCATCCAGCCTGCCAGCCCACCATTTCCAATTAGTCTCTATGACTGTATGAGATAATTTCTTTAAGTAAAAACATATCCTGTTGGTTATGTTTTTCTCTAAAAAACTTGCCTGACACACTCACTTATGGACTTGCTCCCCAAAGTTGTTTAACAAACCTAGCAGATATTAAAGATGAATCAATTCAGTTTTTTAAGTTCTCTTGTTGTTATTGTTCAATTCAGTTTTAAGAATGCCTATCAGCTACCAAGAAGAGTGGTACAATGAGACCACTCTTGTAATTTTATTTTATGTATCTTATTATACCACTTCTAATATATATACAATTACAAAGCTGTTCATTGTTGGATGACAGGCTTAGCTAGTTTGGGGGATTTTGCTGTTTTACCACTGACAGCTTAATCTTCTTTACATGTTCTTAAGCCAAGGTTCATTCTAATGAGATCTCGTCTATGTAAGCACTGATAGAGGGTGTGGCAGTTACAGAAGTTATCTTGACTCTGAATAACTTCTGACTTATTATACATCCACTAGGCCACTAAGACTTCTATGTTATCTAGATTGGGCACAGCTCTCTCTTTATACCACCGCATGGGACAGTTAGAATTTAGCAGGAGACTACCACCCTGGCTATGTTGAGACTATCTTTAAGATTATAGGAAGGATCATACTAGTTTGCTCTCTTGCAGGCGAAGTGTGACCCTTTCAGTATACGGAAAACAAGATTCTCAGAATAACCCTGGGTGCAGATAATAAATAAGAAGGACATTGTGGGTACTATCTAGATTACATGAAGCCCATGAAATTAAGATGTATTACTTTATATCTGGCCCCCTCCTCTCTTCTCAGTGTTTTACATAAGAGATAATCTCAGAGGAAGGGATTAGTCCTTGGCATAACCCTTTGTTTATACCTGTAATAGGGTGTGGCAGCACCCTTCTACAAGCTGTTTAGGGTTCTTTGTTGACAGGACACTCCCTGTCAACAGATAGGGTACTTTTGGTGTAAATAAAGGGGGGGACTGACTTGAGGTACTCATCCCTTTTCCTGCTCCTATTCTCCTTCTTTGGGTAGGGCTCACTCTCTGGTGAGATCCTCTCTTTTGGTGGGAGACTTGGCCTCTTCTTGTATATCTAAGTTCTGACCAGAGCTAGTTCTTTCATTATTTTGGATTGTGGTGGTAGAGCTTTTGTACTATTAGAAGCCTTTTGGAACTGCACTGGACTCGTGAGATTTCATCCGTTCCCCAGGAAGCCTCAGAGGTAGAAGAGAACTTCAGTCCTGATACTGTCAGGGGACCCCAGCGGATCCCAACAATTCATGATTGGGTTTCCCAGTTCATATGTCTCCAGCACCACCCATCCCTCCACCCAGTGCACCCCCCTTTTCCAACACCAATGACCCCGAATCCCTCCCCTCTACCCCAGCCTGCCTCTGTGGCAGGCACTTTTCTCTCTTCTCTCTCTCTCTCTCTCTCTCCTCTCTCTCTCTCTCTCTCTTTCTAGTGGGACACATTTTAGATAACCAAGATGCTTCCAAAATAAGCTCTAGTTTCAAGCAACTGACTAATGTGTTCTGCTGATTTTCTCTGGGGCTATCATATGCAAGCTTTATCAAACATAATATTTCAAGCATTTCCATGTGCAAGCACCACAGTAAAGTAAGCGAACAACCCAATTCATTACAGCAAAAAAGCAACAACAAAGATAAGATAGAAGGAATGGAAGTTAACTAATTAAATATTTATCTCTTTCCACTATCCATTTCATATTCTCAGAGCAACACCTCAGCGTGTTTGGCTGCTAACCTTGAAGAAATGAGAATTGACTTCAAGGGACAGGGGGTGGCTCAGTATCAGTGATCTTCACCCTCCTGCCCCGGGTAATAGTTGCCAATCACCTGACCTGAAACCAGGGCAACAGTAGCTGAAAGGAACAAAGATTGAGATTTACTGAGCAACCATTGTCCCCTCCCATCCCGTTAATAGATTGCCACAGTACTTTCTCTTCAAAAAGTAATTTCCTTATGAATACCGAGCTCATTGAACTCCTTGCAGGCAGTAAATAAAAAAAAGATGAGATGTTGTTTAATTTGCTCCAAGTTCCAGGCTATCATATACAGTCATACATTATTAAGATGGAGAGCTGGAATTTGAATCCTAAAAACGTATTTTAAAGATCAACATTATCCTAAACTACTCTGTCCTCTGCTAAACTGGAGACTGATGTGAAGGGTTAAATACGTACAAGTAAGAAGAAACTTTACAGCATTTCTCGATTACTGTGGACATTTGTAGCCTGTCAGATATGTTCTACGGCTATCTGACATCTAGTCACTGCTGCCCTTCCTTCCAGCTTATCCAAACAGTCAAATGATGCCTTCTGAATTAAGAGAATCACCCCAAGAAGTAGAAATCACTGGCTTGAAGTATTGAATCTCCATCATGCTATAAGTTAATATGTTTACCTAATTCAGTGTAAATTCTTTATTCTTTCTTCATGTGTGGCATCTGGCATTTCTTGTGGTCATTTACAAAAGCCTCATCAAACACATTTATTCAACATTTCCCTGGAGTTTCATGGCATCCACAAAGGAAGAAATTTCTTCTGCGTACACAAAAGTCCCTGGGCGGTAGAAGGTGAAATAGTAAAACATTTAGAAAGAGGCAAAAATACTCTTCTACTACTAATTCCCTTTGCCCTTTTTAGGTTAATATTATGCGGCTAAGAGTCATGTATTTCTCCACATTTAGAAATACTTAACTGAGAGGAGGGACCTAACATTTGGTGATCGCAGAGATTCTACTATGATTCCCAGAGTTCTGAGGCTGAGAAAGAAGAATAGAACCCAGGCCTTGTCTACAAATTCCTTTCTCGCATATTCTGTCCCTTCTTCCTGGAAAAAAAAAAAGTTCTACTTAATGACACCCTCGCTTGACTTTCTATTGCAACACCCAAATCTATTTCCGTAAAACATTACCATTGGAAATCATCATATTGTTTGTTGTGGAATTTCACTGCTGATTGGATGTATTTACTATTCCCCACCCACCACTAGAATGTAAGCTTCACTTGGATGAGTAACCTTAAACTCGATCTCTAATTCCTAAGGGGAAAAACTTTATATATGACCAATTCAGAGGAAGAAGTTAGTATGTATCAGATGAATTACTTTTCTAAATCTATAAGCTACCTTGGACTACGCAAACTTTTGTGACTTTTTCCAAACCTGGAAATATTTCCTTGAGAATCATCTTTATTTAGTGGCCAGAGCCTTGAGGGAAAGAAATAATCTTAAAGCGGATAATATCATATTTAGAGAAAGTGGTTTAGCGCTGATAGTCTTGGAAAGATTTGCAGTCCAAGTCTTAGCAAGTCTGCCAAGGTCTTTTTGATCGAAGTATAGAATACTAGTCTCTGAGTGGAATCGGCCCTGTTTACCTACATGGGAACCCTGCCCTGTTCTTCTTTCATGTGTGGCTGGATTTAATAAGTGACTCTGTCAAAACACCTCATTTATGTTTTTCTTTCTCATTCATGAATTCTCTCAGCAGATATAGATTTTATGTAGAGAGGAGAAACACAGAGATAGTAGAACAATTAGCACTGTGTGAAAGAAAAGAAAATGTCATAATGAAACTATGGGAAATGACCATGACTACATAGATTCGCGAGTGAAACACGTGAAACTATTATCCTCAATTTACTACTGAACCTGAGACCCCCTTCAATATTTGGTGCCCACGTTGCATACAGGATTTATGTTTAACTTGGCAAAAGCCAGGAAAATATCTAACTGGTTGGTTTAAGATTCATGAAACGATCATATGTGTTTTATCTGAATTAATATTTGAAACAAGACAAGACCATCTAAATGAAGCCTTAGAGCAGTTGATTGGCTAAAACTGGAAAACTCTCAAACAAACTCATTTGGTCTCCAAGTAGAAAGCAAGACTAAGGAAGAATGAGTTTCAGGAAGTGTGGTGATAGGTAATGGAGTGGGACAACAAAACATGCTCTTTCTGGTCCCCATGACTGCAACTGGGTTCATAAAAAGTCAGAGAAGGGAGAAATATGACCTTACTGCTTTATTTCTGAGTTCTGGTTTCTGATATGCTATTCCTCAGCTTTCATAATGATATCAAATCAGTGTAACTGACATGGTTAATCAAATTCTGTGTCATATAGTAACCATTGTCAAAAAATATTTTCACAGAGCAACATTTTAAAGATATTTTCAAATATCTTTCAAGACCTCAAACAAAGCAGGTTTTTCTACCTTGTTCTATTGTTTTCTGATAGTCAACTAACATGCTCAGGTCTCTGATTCCATTTCCCTGCCCCCTCCATCTATCCTCCGTCATAAAACTCTTGCCTCTTGTCTCTAACACCTTTTGATTCTTTTGCAACATGATCTCTTTGCACATGATTTTACACTCTCTTACTTCAATTCTTCCATCTGGT
>JAJIBD010001109.1:0-61530 GCA_021461705.1 Cryptotis parvus | reverse complement strand
TGTGATCACTTCACTTGATCACTTGAATCCCGTTATTCATCGATTTGCTCAAGCAGGCGCCAGTAACATTTCCATTGGACCCTATCACGTGCCAATGTAGCCCAATGGCATCTGGTTGATTCAGGAATATGAAGAGCCTCAAACCGTTCCTTCAGGGTCTTTACAAGGAAGTCTGACCATCTTGTAGGTGGGCGGCCACGTGATCTTTTGACATCCCGTGTGATCCAGTCAGTAACAGCTCTAGTCTAGCGGTTGTCTCCAAATCGCATTACATGTCCAGCCCATCTGATTTTCGATGCCTTGGCAAACGAGACAGCGTCCCTGATTCTGGAATAGCGACGGAGGTCAGAACTCTGGATTCCTTCTCTCACTTGAGTGAGGCGTGATATTCCAAGCATAACTCTTTCGATGCCTCTCTGGGAGACCCGAATAGCATTCTCATCCTGCTTTCGTAGGGCCCAGGTCTCTGAGGCATATGTTAATGCAGGGAGAACGGTGGAGTCAAAGAGATGTGCCCGGAGCCGGAGGTTCTTTGTCCTTTTAGCTATTTCTTCGATGCCTTTGAAGGCATTCCATGCCACTCTCTTCCTCCTGCGCAGCTCAGGTTTTAGGTCGTTCATCATGTTGACTTCTCAACCTAGGTACACATAACTGCTGCATTCAGAGATGTTTGTTCCATTGAGAGTGAATGGGGCCTCTGGAACTAGTTTATTCTTCATGAACATAGTTTTCTTCAGATTCAGCTGTAGACCTACCTTTCCACATTCTCGGTCAAAGTCAGCCAGCATTTGTGCCGCTTGGCTAATGTTTGGTGTTATTAGAACGATGTCATCAGCGAAGCGGAGGTGGTGTAGTTGCCAACCATCTATCTTCACTCCCATTCCTTCCCATTCTAATTGTCTCATGATGTTCTCGAGGGTGGCACTGTAGAGTTTTGGTGAGATGGTATCACCCTTTTGAACCCCTCTTTTGACATCAATGATCACTTCTTTGTAGAATGGTGAGATCCTGGTGGTGAATCCGTAATACAGCTCACGAAGAATCTTGATGTATTGGGTTTGAACACCCTGTTTGACTAGGGCTTCGATGACTGCTTCAGTCTCCACAGAATCAAAGGCTTTCTGTAAATCAATGAACGTGAGACAGAGTGGCATCTTGTACTCCCTACAAACCTCAATGAGCTTGGTTACTGTGTGGATATGGTCGATTGTGCTGAATCCTTTCCGAAAGCCTGTTTGCTTGCATGGTTGTCCTTCATCTAGTGTTCTGCTAATCCTGTTCAGGATGACTCGTGTAAACAGCTTGTAGATGACAGACAACAGGCAGATGGGGCGATAGTTGCCGATGTCGTGAATGTCTCCCTTCTTGAACAGTAGAACTGTCCTGCTGGTTTTCCATTGGGAGGGCACCTTGCATTCAGACAGGTAGCGTGTGAAGAGCCGAGCTAGTGTATTGATGAGTACCGACGGCAGATTCTTCAGATGTTCGGGTCTGACTTTTGTCTGGGCCTGGTGCTGTTCCCTTCTTTACCGATGAGATGGCATGTCGGATTTCAGAAGGGAGAACGTTGGGAATGACATATCCATCCTGTGGAATTTGGTATGTGGGCAGGTGGATGTGGCTATCAAAGAGATTTGAGTAGAAGTCCTGGTTAATCTTCTCCATTGCCTTTCTGGAAGATGTGATAGATCCATCAGGGCGTCGGAGGGCAGTCATCTTGGTCTTATAGTTGGCGAAGGACAGGCGGGCAGTGCGAATACTTTACCCGGCTTCTGCTGCATCTTCCAGTATTTCTGCTCTTCTGTCTTTGAGGTCTGCTTTTATCGCTTCTCTGCACTGTTTAGCAAGCTTGGGCGTTAGCATTTGGTCTCCTGAGGCTCGCGCCTTGCCACGTTGGCGAATGAGCTCAAGAGTTTCTGAAGACAAGCGTCCTTTTGTGTCTTTCTCTCTCTCGGCATTCTTCGCACAATCGTGGAGGTGCTGAACCAGTCGGTTGTATTCTTCATCGATGTCATCAATGATGGTATCTTCCCATGTTGCCGCAATGGTGCCAAAGAGTTCCCAGTTGGTGGTCGTTCTGGGAGTTCTCTTCTTAAACTTTGCAGCCTTTTCTCCCCCGTTTCAGGAAGTAGAATTTTGCACAAAGGAGACGGTGGTCCGATCCTGTCTGGAATTTGGGGACGACAGCAACATCGGTCAGACAAAACCGTCGATTGAAAATGATGTGGTCAATTTCATTGTGGAACTGTCCGCCAGGAGATTCCCATGTCCAACGTTTCGCTTCAGCCTTCTGAAACTGTGAGTTCCCATGAATAGTCTTGGTGGACATGATGAACTCAGATAGTCTCTCCCCCTGTTCGTTCCATTCTAGGCCATGGGTCCCGATGTGGAGTTCTTCAGCCCGATCTTCTCGATCCTATCTTGGCATTAAAATCACCGACTATGATCTTGTAGAAGGTGTGATCTTTTTTATAGAACTCCTCCAATTCCATGTAGAATTTCTCAATTTCATCTTCTTTGTATGTGGATGTTGGTGCATAGACAATGAAGATAAAAATTGCTGGCAGTGGGCCACATCTCCTCAAGTGTAATCGTCCTATTCGGTTTGTTAGGCATTCAAATGAATCAATGTTGACAGCCATGTTCGTGTTGACAAGGACACCAACGCCACCGACGCCTCTTTCGTCACATGTTCCAAGGAACAATTCTTCTCCGGTGTCAAATACAGCATGATGCGACTGACGCCTCCTCGTCTCAGTCAGACCAATGATGTCATACTTGATCTTTCTTGCTTGCAGTATCAGATCCTCAATATATGCTTCCGATGCCAGTGTACGTGCATTGAAAGTACAGACAGTCATTTTAGTCCTTCTTCGTTTTGGCAGCCTAGGACAGCCGTGGAAATTTTATCAGGCACTGCTTGTTTGCCTTTCTTACAGCTGCCGTATTAAGGGCCCTTTCGGGGTCAGGAAAATAAACATTTTTGTTACTGGATTTGGCATATCGAACACGCATCGGACAGCTTGCCAGGCTCTGCCATGCGGGCACTATATTCTCATTACTTTGTGGGGCTCTCTCAGAGGGGTGGGTAGAATATTTGTGGTAATTTGGAGGTAAATTGCGCAAACGGGAAAGCTGGTTTCTGCTCTGCCGGGTGTACCTGTGTCTTAGGCTCAAGCATTCCTGGGCTTGAAATACTCTCCTCTGAAGGGCGGGTCTCTGCAGGGCGGGTCCTTGTAGGCTGGGTTTCTGACAAGCTGGGCTGGAGACTGGATTAATCTGTGGGCTGGAGACTGGATTAATATGCTGGGGGAGATCTTACCAGCTGCAGAGTGTGGATTGTGACACAGATCGCTGCCAGCAAGGTGTGGGGGTTTCTCGGGGCTCCTCCGAGGCTCCATCGGGATGGTGGACTCAGGTCGGAGGTTGCTCTCGTGGTCCATGGAATGCAGGGGGTTCAACGGGGAAAGCTGGTTTCTGCTCTGCCGGGTGTACCTGTGTCGAAAAAGGTGAGTAAGGACAAAAAATAAGATCCACTGTGAAACATGATCAGACACTGAGGAACATCACAGGGAACCTGATAATGCATTAGTGATTTGTGGAAAGTGGTTCTTTTTCCAGGACTTGAATTCTGAGTATGGTCAGTCTTCTACAGATGGAGACTTTCCTACAAACCATGGGTGAATTCAACATTCAGGACTGTGTCTGAATCTGCCCCATCTCCTTATGGTAGCACAGTCCCCTGAAGCCCTAAGAAGCTACAAGTAGGAATGTTCCCATACTTGTTTTGGAGAAAGAGGAAGTAACTTTTGAACAACTGTGATGGCCTTAGGATGTAGACAAAATCAGTACTTGGAGAAAAGCTATGAATTGAGAAAAATGGCGTATTTTGTTTCCACTCTTCTATTTTGTGGGAATTAAATCAGACTCATATTTTGTGGTAAGGACCCTGGAAAATGCAAGTTGAAACCCATTTTAGGAATAGTTCTATGTCTTCCTGGTTAATTTTAAACCTAGTCCTAAAGTCTTTATTTCTACTTTTCATTTTAAAAGCAATGTTGTGTCATTTTGATTCAGGTGCAAAGAACTTAGAAACAATTTCTTATAAGTAGGGATGCACTTGTGCCTATCTGAGGTACCAAAAAGAGAAAAAGATCTGGAAAGAAGAATAAGCCAGCTAATGAAGATGTCAAGAACAGACACACAATGTCACCTGAAGAGGCCTTCAAGTCAATAAGGCCTCTCTCTCTCCCCTGTCTCAATATCTGCCTGCTTCTCTTCTCCCTCTCTCTCTCTCTCTTTTTACAGTAATTCATTTAACATACCAAAGCAAAGCACAAACTCATCCTAGAAATTGAAGAGTTTATGCTGTAGTGATAGTACAGCAGGGAGGATGTTTGTCTTGCCTATGGCCCACCCAGGTTCTATCCCTGGCACCCCATATGGTCCCCCTAGCACCAAGAGTAGAGTAGAGCAAGGAGTAACCACTGAGCATTACCAGGTGTGACTCAAAAAAGCAAAACACAAAAACAAAAAAAGAGAAAAGAATAGAAGAGTCACTGGGGGAAATCTGGAAGAGTCCATTCTAGCATTATCTAGGGAAAAGATGAAATTATCAGATCTTGAATATTCTAACCTCATCAGTAAGGTCAAGTGTAATGAAAAATTTTGATAGGTATTCTTAAGTCAAGCTGATTCCATGAATATGGTATCCACAAAACTCTTCCCATTCTTTTTGTTTGATAACAATGCTCAGATTATGGTTTTCTGTAAATATTCCTACAGAGACATTATGCTATGTTGATGAGGACCATAATGAAGACTCTGGACCTTAGCACCATAATTTCATTTATTGTATCATTCAATTGCCTCATTACTGTTTTATTATCTAGCTTAATAACAGAAAGTAAGCCCTTGTAATCCTGGATCAATACATATGAAGCTCTTCCTTAAAGTTTCTAAACTATTATTCAAATCTTATATGTCAGTCATCTTAAACTTGGTTAAAGTGAGTTAGACCTTAAAATTTAATACTCACTGAGTTTGGGATGTGGCTGAATGGTAAAGGGCATGCTTTGCAATTATGAGGTCCTGAGTTCAAAGTCCAGCACTCAGTTCCCCTCAAAATAAAATAAAATATTGAATGCATTCTTCTAAGGGAGATAATGCAAGACTAAGGAGCCTGACATTAGAAATGGGTAATGGGACATCATTACTAAGCCCACCTCACCCTCCTGAGCAGTCTTTAGTCACAGAATGTGAATGGTGTTGCCTTTAGTCACAGATTACATTCTATGCTATCACGAGTAGAAAATCAATAATGGGCTGAGAGAGAGAGAGAGAGAGAGAGAGAGAGAGAGAGAGAAGA
The DNA here is from genome assembly GCA_021461705.1 of Cryptotis parvus. Classification (NCBI taxonomy): domain Eukaryota; kingdom Metazoa; phylum Chordata; class Mammalia; order Eulipotyphla; family Soricidae; genus Cryptotis; species Cryptotis parvus. The sequence goes on along the minus strand of JAJIBD010001109.1, from coordinate 56,162 downwards.
CAGAGTCAGAGAAGAAAGCGTGCCTCCGTAGAGTCAGGGGACAGAGGTGGAGTGGGAGGGCAACTGGGAGTATTGGTGGTGGAAAATGAATGCTGGTGAAGGGAAGGTGTGGGAACATTATACAACTGAAACCCAATCATGAACGACTGAAAACATAAATTAATTGAAATTTAAAACAATACTTTATGGGCTAAGAGATGGGTCAGAGAGATTTTTTTTAATTAATCATTATACTTGACATCATCATCACTTGACATTCCGTTATTCGTTGATTTGCTTGAGCGAGTGCCAGTAACGTTTCCATTTGTCCCTGTCACATGACAGTGTAGCCCAATGGCATCTGCTTGATCCAGGAAGAGCCTAAAACCATTCCTTCAGGGTCTTGACAAAAAAAAAAAAATCTGACCATCTTGTAGGTGGGCGGCCACGTGATCTTTTGATGTCCTGTGGGATCCAGTCAGTAATGGCTCTAGTTCAGCAGTCATCTCCAAATCGCATTACATGTCCAGCCCAAATGATTTTTTGATGCCTTGGCAAACGAGACAGCATCCCTGACTCTGAATCGTTGACAGAGGTCAGAACTCCGGATTCCTTCTCTCCCTTGAGTTAGGCATGATATTCCAAGCATAGCTCTTTCGATTCCTCTTTGGGAGACCCAAATAGCATTCTCATCCTGCTTTCGTAGGGCCCAGGTCTCTGAGGCGGATGTTAATGCAGGGAGAACAGAGGAGTCAAAGAGATGTGCTGGGCGCCGGAGGTTCTTTATCCTTTTAGCTATTTCTTCAATGCTCTGGGAGGCATTCTATGCCGCTCTCTTCCTCCCTGCGGAGCTCAGGTTTTAGGTCATTCATCATGTTGCGTTCTCGACCTAGGTACACATAACTGCTGTGCATTCAGAGATGTTTGTTCCATTGAGAGTGAATGGAGCATGTGGGACTAGTTCGTTTTTCATGAACATAGTTTTGCTGAGATTCAGCTGTAGACCTATTATACGACTTCTATTAAAAAAAAAAGAAAATGGCCTCTGTATGCGCTGGTGTTCATCTGAGCCCCATTGTAAGACTTAGACCTTGGAGAGGAAACAAGAGACACAAATGAAGGTGATATTCTGATTAGTATCTTAGACCTGGGCGCTTCAAGACTGAGGGCAATGGATAAGAATTCATCAGAGCCATGTGGCTCCAGGAAAGAGTAACCCAGCCATTGCCAAGTGAAGGCTGAAGATTCCAATCTTTACTTCTGTGTTATTTTTCTTTTTGGGACACACCCAACAATGCTCAGGGTTACTCCTGGCTCTGCACTCAGGAACTACTACTGGCGGTGCTCGGGGGACCATATGGGATGCCAGAGATTGAACCCGAGTTGGCTGCATGCAAATCAAACACCTTCCCCACTGTACTGTTACTCAGGCCCTTCTCTTCCTCTTTTTGAACATGGCACACTCTTGGGCACTGGCGTCAGAACACCATAAAGCCTGGTTGAATTTATCACACTTCTGTGTCTTCTATAAAATCCCGTTTCTTCTCATCCAGAAGTACTACTGAGCAGATTGACCTGCCCAGTTACAGAATGTCATTACTTACTTTGAATTCACTGCAGAAACTCCGGTGTGTTCCCTCTACACTCATTTGAGCCTCCTTCCTCCTTTCTCTCCTGCATCCTGAGACACTGTTTCTGACATCTTAACTAACAAGAACTGACCCCTCTCATTAAGTCAGAGTTTTTCGCTCTAAGAATGCAAGGAACCAACAAAAGCTCCTCAAGAGGGTCTGAGAAAGGAAGTAGTTAAATGATAAAACGTGAAATGTTATGCAGCAAGCTGTGTACAATTAACTAGAATTCAAATATACACCTTGTTCCAATCCAAGCCATTTATCAGATAAAAATAGTCTGCTACAAGAATGTCATGATTAATGAGGTGAGACTCCAGCTAATTACTGTTTCCTCCAGAAGTAATTAGGTTGGCATTGCTAATCAAGATGAATGAACGCTCTGACCCGCTTTTTTAGATGTAAAACTATGAGCAGCTCCTGCAATAACATCATTTGTTCGGGCCAGGCAGTCTTTATTAGGCTTGTAGTTTGATTAAATTCTTTTGTTACACCAAGCTCTCCACACTTGAACAGACAAATGCTGGGACGTTCAAAGAGTTTTTCATCCTTAATTAAAGACTAAGAAGACTTGTTCAATTCTCAGGGCAATGCCCAGGACAGCTCTAAATTGATAGCTTTTAAGTACAGAATAACAGAAGGAATCTCAGGGCTTGCCCTGGCCTGATGGGCTCCTCCTGCAACTGTAAATGTCACTTATTGCGGCAGAGAAATGCTTGTGAGCTACTTTTATTCTATTTCCGGAACCAGCTTTTGCACTTGAGCACAGCCCATTGAATATACAATGTGTATACTGTACTTGTTCTTTTCAATGCAATTAATATCAGGCGGGAGGAGGAAAGTTGGCCCAATACCATTCATGGAGCCAATAAGTGCAAAGTGGCTGCCCAGCCCAGATGGCCACGGTGGGGCTGACCTTCCGCTCTACAGGGAGGGCCGGAGCTCTGCCTTCTCTGGATGTGATCTTCATTCGCCCCCTCTTGGACTCTAGGCTAAATTTAGATCCCATAGACTCCAAAGACCATCAGGTATGTTCACCTTGTACTAGAAGCCTGCACCCGAGGCCCCCACGGGAGCAGGCTGGAGGCTTGTCGCTGCTCCTGGCGCCCTCCCCCACAGCCGCACACAATAGGCTGCCGCCCCTGCCTCGGAGCTCTCTCCCGCTTTTACACATTTCCATTTTCTGATGCCTAATGTTTTTCTGTAGTTGTTCCAAAAGGGTAGGATTATCCTCTCCACTCTTCCTCTGCCAGTTGGTTTATATTTCCACTTGCCAGGTTGGGAAATCCTATTTTTACATCTTCTACTTAATTATATTCCCAGTCTAGAGTGTTCTGTCTCTCTCTGACTGACATGTTTGGACCTCCTGCCGCTTTGTTTTTCTCTGCAATTTTGTATACAGGAGGATAAAATAATCTTCAATTTTGACACCTTGTCTAGGTCTAGGAGTCAGCTTTTTTTTCAGGGGGGAGGGGTTTCCTGGCTGCAGGATTTCATAAATGGCTGTGAGGATTAGCACCTTCCATTTTTATAAACGTCTGCCTTCATTTAGAAAATGGTGAATACAGCTGACCCAGCGTGTCTGTGAGCCTGAACCCCTGGATGCTGACGGCAGAAGCCAAAGTCCTTGCGTGCCTCGAGCCCGAGAGGGGGACAGAGATGGGAAATGGGCCCCAGTGGAGCACCAAGCCTCGCTGGTCAGAACAGGCTGTGGCACCCAAATAGGTAACTACCCGGACCTGGCATGCTGCTCGGGGTGACTGCCGGGTGCCATTACACAGGACACTTCATTCGCTTTCCTAATTTTCCAGTTGGGTTTTGAATTTGTCATAGTTCCGTGTCATTTACTTCGGCTCCATCATTATTCCACACCAGGCTGCCTTTCTCAAACGCGCCCCCCTCACGCCGACAGGGAGCCTTCGCTCTCGTCCTAGGATGCTGTATTAAATAGCTCCCAAGCTTTTTAGACTTGTCTCTCGGGTTCTCTCTTCTCCTTGGTGCCTGTCTGTTTAGCACAAGGATAGCTCCTGTTCTGCCTGATAAACCCAAGCTGGTATCTTGTGCTTTCTGCCATGTGTTATTTAATTAAAACATGTAGTTCTTTCTTGGTCTTCTAGATAGTTCTGGCACCATCAGAGAGCAGACACCAGGGCGGCCCACGGACTCCTGAGGACTCCTGACCTTGATCTAGCCTTTTACGGTTTTCTAAATTTATGTTTGTTTTATTATGCAGTCTCGACACCCTGGTGGGAATTAAGGATAAGCTCTTTTAGTTCAGGTTCAGTGCCAGAGACTTTTAACATACTTTCTGAAGTTTACGATGTATACTGGAAAATCTTATTGCACTGAATTTTACTTCCTTAAAAAAAATCTCAGAAGAATTTTTTAAGATAATATCTTTAAACCGAACTTCCATTGCTGATGTACTGGCTGAGTTTACACAGCAAAATTTCAATTAAATGTTAAACATGTAGCAAACATCCATCAATAAAGTCATTCACAATATTGCCTCCTTCCTTTCGAAGTCTCTTGCTCCTGGCGGGTGTTACCCAGACATTTCCAGCTCCATTCCCCAGCTCCTGTTCACCCTCCCACTCCCACCTACCCTGTCCATACTAGAATTCCAGGGTTTCTAAATCAAAACTGGATGCTCTATGACTCCATTTCTTAATTATCAAATCATATTTTATTAAAGTGGCTCTTACATAATTATTAGAAGTACAGAAATGTTCATTCATTCGTTCAAATATTTCTGTACTTCTAATAATAGAAGTATCATTAATACTTCTAATAATACTAATTAATACTTCTAATAATAGAAGTTCGTTCAAGACCCTGAACAGTTTGAGGCTCTTCATATTCCTGACTCAACCAGATGCCATTGGGCTACACTGGCATGTGATAGGGTCAAATGGAAATGTTACTGGCGCCCGCTCTAGCAAATCGATGAATAACGCGATGTCAAGTGATCAAGTGATCAAGTGACAGAAATGTTCACAAAATAGTAATGGTGCGCCTGTGAGTCTGGACCTCTGAGGAATGAGAAGTAAAGGAAGTTTGAATGAGACAGCAGGAGACAGAGCCCAAGGGACTGAACACATGCGCTGCATGCAGAACAATGAGGTCGCATCCCCAGCACTGGGTCTCTAGAGGACTTCCAGGAGTGGGCTCCCATCCAAAGCAAAACAAAACATAGGCAGCAGAGATAAGTTCATAAAAGGCTAGCTCTCAGACAGATGCACAGTGGGCTCTTGCCTGCTCTCTCTGGCTAGATAGCATGCCTGAGCTCTCCTGAGCCCCACTCAGGTGATAGCTGCATGGGAGATCAGAGTGCAGAGCCAGGAGTAAGCTCTGAGTGTTGCTGGGTGTAACCCAAAAAAGCAAAAAGAAAATCAAAGGAAAAGCTGGATCTCTTTGACCACATTGTTATTTTAGGGTAGATTGCGGATGGAACAAACAAGAGGTTCTTGAGAAAAGGGAGCGGGGTGAGGAGTCTGTACACCTTCAACTTACCAGGCAAAGTGGGGGAAGCTTGACCCCACTATCCCACCCCCAGTAGACCCCAGATATGAGTCCATCTCCAGTGAACCCTCTGTCCCTTGAGGCTGCTCAAAGAGGACCTGCCACCCTTGTTTTTCCAAAGCTCCCCAGAGGACATCCCACTTAGAGCAAAGGTCTGTATTTGTCTAGGCAAAGCAAGATCCATCTTCATGACAGCGCTGTAAGGTTTGTGTCCCCCTGGACTCAGGCGGGAGGCACTGGCTGCCCAGCTCCTGGCGACCAAGTGTCACTCCTGGCGACCAAGACCATGCCTATGGCAGTGCTCTGCTCTGACCAAACAGCACCGATGGTTTGTGGATTCTTTGGTGTGGGTCCCTGGGTTGTGTGGAGGTGCCTGGGGCTGGTCAGTATGTTGCCATTTGAATCCATGGTCCTCGCTTCCTTGTTCTCTTCTAGGTAAGTCTTTCCCACTTAGGAATGATTCCCAAGGAACTCTGCTTTAGCAACCCCAAAGGGAGAACCTGGACAAGATGCTGGCACAGGAACGGAATCTAGATCTTTCCTGTTATGTGTGAGTTTTAGGATTAATTATTCCTAATATGTGGACATCTATCCACTGGAATCACAGCCCCAGGGAGAGAGGGCTGACAAGAGGCAAAGTGACTGGGGTTTATCCCTATGAGGATCTAGTAGAGACCCAGAACCTCAGGAAGGGAATAAGCCAAAAGCAAAGAAAGTCAAGCTGGTCCTAGTTGGTGCCTGCACAATAGGGAGAAGGGAGAACTGTGACTTGAGTGTCCGCCAGAAGCAGCCTGGCCAGCAGGGATATGACCATTCAGCCCTACGGGTACTCAGCAAGTGTCCACAATGCAAGTACAAAGAACGAGTCCCTCCAAGCTTACAGATAAATGGAGTAAAGCAAATAAAGCATAATAGAGTTTTGCAGGAATATAATAAAGCCTGGGGTAGGGAGGGCTAGGGATCAAGAAAGAGCTCCTGGAAGGAACTGAAGCCAGATCAGAGTTTTACTCACTGCCAAGGAGCTCCCAGGAGCAACTCAGGAGGATGCTGTTAAGTTACACCATCTAGATCTTAAAAAGGAAAAGGAGAGAAGTCAGCAGAAAACACAATTCCTAGCAGTTATATGGAAACATACTGTGAACTCATGAGAGCGAGAAGAATTCTTGGACGATTAGCAGTCAAACAATCGAGACACACATTTACCCCAGAATGTTTGATGGATAATGTTTACATAGAATAATCCATGTCCAAAGAATTTCATGGTCACATGCCCTTGGAAACCGTCTCTTTGCGATCACGGACCACACTTCATGCATTTAATCCATTTTATTTTTTATTTATTAAATTATGAGCTATGTATCTATAGTTGTACTATTATTTATACATGGTACATCTACACAATGGAATACTATGCAGCTGTTAGGAAAAATGAAGTTATAAAATTTGCCTACAAATGGATGGACATGGAGAAGATTATGTTGAGTGAAATTAGCCAGAAGGAGAGAGACAGATACAGAATGGCTGCATTTATTTGCATGGCATAAATATATATGTACATATTATGATACCAATATCCAAGGTCAAGTGAAACATGTATCAGGAGGTCTGGTCAAAGGTGGAAATTATCACAAACGTGTGGGAGTCAGAGGCTAGGTAAGACAGAAAATGGAACAGTGTGCTAACAATTGTTGAGGGTACTAATGCCAACCTAGAACTGAGCATTAAATAGAGGCAAAAAGATACACATGACAACCCTTTAATGTATGTTCTGTAATCCATAGTCTGGAGGGGAAGGAAAAGAGAAAGAGAGAGAAAGGGAAAGAAAAAAAGAACCTGCCATGGAGGAGGGCTGGGGAGGGGGAGGGAACCGGGGACGTTGGTGGTGGGAGATGGGGCACTGGTGGAGGGATGGGTGCTGGAACACTGTATGACCAAAACCCAAATATGAACTTTTTAATTGTATATCTTTGTAATTGTAAAAATAAAAAATTTTTTAAAAAGAGCAACCAAAAATAAATAAATAAATATTTTAAAGTCGAGTAGAAAAAAAAAAACATGATATAAAAAAAAAACCATGATAGTGTATGTACATTTAAGACACTAAATTATTTACAGCTGAGAAATAAGCTTAAATTATGTGACTTTTTATTGGACAGTATCAAGTAGAGAAGACCACTAGAGGGTAGAATTTTTGGGGGATGGGGGGGAGCTGATATAAAGAGGAAAACAATTGTGAAAAGGAAACCCTTATCCAAAGGTGAAGTAGCCAGTTGCCTGAATTATACAGCATTGATTGATGAGACTTAGTCTTAACACTTCATGCTCCTGCGAGCTTTTTGTTGCTCACATATTGAAGAAATAGAGAAAGCACATTCCTTTGTCTAGGCTTAATTCTCATTAATGAAGAAGTACTGGGGAGTGCGGGAGTCTTACAGGAAAACTATCATGTGGCTTTGGCAGAATCCAGAAAACACAAGGGAATGGATGTCAGAATACTCAGACAGGTACTGTCCATGGCCCCTACTCAAAGGAGCACTGAGAACGCACATGCCTTTAAACAAAGTTGGATGTTCTGCTGGATGGCGATGGCAGAGAGCAGGCCCCATGCAGAACTCCAGTGTATCTCAGCAAGAAGCTGCTTGAGTATGTCATAAAACGGAACAAGCATCTTAGGTACTTGTAGAGAGGATCCAAGAAAAGGGGTCGTGCTCTGGAGCAGAAGCTCAGTGTGGTGTGTCCCACCAGGAGCCTGCTTCCCTCTGTCTGTAATGACGACTTAAAATCGCAAGTCTCCCAGGGCAAAATAAATGTGGTCCAACAGGACAAGGACTAAAAGAAGCAAGAGGCGCAAAATTCTAAAAAGCAAAAAGCTAGACGCAATGTCAAGTATTTCCTAATGAAGAGAATATCTGCATATCTGTGTTTTGTTCTGAAATTGATGCTTATGGGAGCATTTAATACATACCAAAAATATTACATATCACTAAATAAACTGTTCAAAGAATTTTCACAAAATCAACATTCTTGGAAGCAACACACTGAACAGCAAAAGAGAATTATCATACCTTTATGCTATATCATCCTTCCCGTGAGAAGCTACGAAGATGACCTCCAACTCCATAGAGAAATGTAGCCTTTATATTTATATTAATGGACAGAAATTCGTTTCTTGAAAATGGATAAAATTGATAACTCTTGGATAAGGCTCGATCTTGGGGAGGCCCCCAGGTGGAACCAACCCTCTGGGTGGAACCTCTCTTCCCAGGTAACACTGACACCCAGCCAGAAGAGGGAAGTGTGGCTAAATGTGAGGAGGAAGAGTTGATCGAGTCGGACAACTCCATGATAAGGCTTATGGGAATCAAAAGTAAGCAACGATGATGAGAAAAGCAACATCATTAAAAACAAAAAATAATTAAACAATTGTTTTCAGTTCTTAGATTGAATTATATAAGCATGCCAAATTACATACTATAATAAACAACACTTTTAAGGAGACTACTCTAAAATGCCACCAGAGAAAAGCAGGGAATATGTAACTACTTTTGTTTCAGAGCCGTAACCCAAGCTAGAGAGAGAACTCGAATGGCTGGTGTACACCTTGGCACGCAGGAAAATCTGTGTTTGGCTCCTTGTACATCAGGACCCTGCTCAGGGAGGCCTGAATATACTTTCAGTCTAGAGATATTCCGTTTATAGGCAGACATGAACTAGGGAAACCCATATAAGGGAATCGATTTTGAGCAAAACTTATCAAAAATTTACTTCATTTGGGCTGAAGAAATAGTACAGCAGTTAAGACATTTACGTTGCATACAGTCAACTGGGTGCAATCCCTGTCACCTCCTATGGTCCCCTGAGCCTCACCAGGAGTAATCCCTGGGCACAGAAAGCTCATAGCAATGCTGAATGTGGCAGAGGATTCAGCACAATCGACCATATCCACAAGGTAACCAAGCTCACTGAGGTTTGTAGGGAGTACAAGATGCCGCTCTGTCTCATGTTCATTGATTTACAGAAAGCCTTTGATTCTGTGGAGACTGAAGCAGTCATCGAAGCCCTAGCCAAACAGGGTGTTCAAACCCAATACATCAAGATCCTTCGTGAGCTGTATTACGGATTCACCACCAGGATCTCACCATTCTACAAAGAAGTGATCATTGATGTCAAAAGAGGGGTTCGGCAGGGGTGATACGATTTCACCAAAACTCTTCAGTGCCACCCTCGAGAACATCATGTGACAATTAGAATGGGAAGGAATGGGAGTGAAGATAGATGGTCGGCAACTACACCACCTCCGCTTTGCTGATGACATCTTTCTAATAACACCAAACATTAGTCAAGTGGCACAAATGCTGGCTGACTTCGACCAAAAATGTGGAAAGCTAGGTGTACAGCTGAATCTGAAGAAAACTATGTTCATGAAAAATGAACTAGTTCCAGAGGCCCCATTCACTCTCAATGGAACAGAAATCTCTGAATGCAGCAGTTAAGTGTACCTAGGTCGAGAAGTCAACATGATGAACGACCTAAAACCTGAGCTGCGCAGGAGGAAGAGAGCAGCATGGAATGCCTTCAAAGGCAATGAAGAAATAGCTAAAAGGACAAAAGAACCTCTAGCTCCAGGCACATCTCTTTGACTCCACCATTCTCCCTGCATTAACATACCCCTCAGAGACCTGGGCCCTACGGAAGCAGGATGAGAATGCTATTCGGGTTTCCCAGAGAGGAATCGAAAGAGCTATGCTTGGAATATCATGCCTCACTCAAGTGAGAGAAGGAATCCGGAGTTCCGACCTCCATCGCTATTCCAGAATCAGGGACACTGTCTCGTTTGCCAAGGCATCGAAAATCAGATGAGCTGGACATGTAATGCGATTTGGAGATGACCGCTGGACTAGAGCCATTACAGACTGGATCCCATGGGATGTCAAAAGATCACGTGGCCACCCACCTACAGGATGGTCAGACTTCTTTGTCAAGACCCTGAAGCAACGGTTTGAGGCTCTTCATATTCCTGAATCAACCAGATGCCATTGACTACATTGGCACGTGATAGGGTCCAATGGAAATGTTACTGGTGCCCGCTCGAGCAAATCGATGAATAACGGATTCAAGTGACCAAGTGATCAAGTGATCAACAAAGATAAAGATAAAATTGGCTTCAATGACTTCTTCACTGAAAACCACTTAATCCTTCTACTCTTTTAGTCTCAGAACATAAAGGATAGGCCTGAGCGACGGCACAGCGGATAGGGTCGTTGTCCTTGTACGCGGCCGACCCGGTTCGATCCCCAGCATCCCATGGTCCCCTGAGCACCACCAGGAGTAATTCCTGAGTGCAGAGCCAGGAGAAACCCCTGAGCATTGCCAGGTGTGACCCAAAAAACAAAACCAAAAAAAAAAAAAAACATAAAGGATGTAATATTACCAGAGTGTATAGGTACTCTTTTATATACTCTTTTTTTTAGACCCTCTCTAACTTAGGGTCTAACTGGACTCAGGAGTTAGAGTTTTCTAACAATATTAGGGGCGATAAATAGAAATTGACTATAAACTGTATGGCACTATTTCTGTTTTGCTCACTAAAATCTAGCAAAGAATTTGTCAAATTATCAGCTCTAAAGGTTATTCAATTTGGGGGTGGCATTTTGCTCAAAATAGTTGAACTATTTGCTCAAAATAGTTTATACTTTACCCTTTTATTTTTTGATGACGTGTTTCATTACATGTTAAGTCGAAATATATCTATTTCTCCTCTCTTTTCAGTTCATTGGTAAATTTGTTTATTACTGACTCAATACTATTTTTTCATACCAATTAACTTATTTTTTAATTTATTGAGATTCTGAGATTCACAATACTATTAGTAATAATTTCTCATTCACTTAAGGACAAAACTATCTTATTAGAGAGCCACATATTATGACAACATTTTGTAGGAAAGGAACCCATGTTTTAGGTTTTTTTTTTTCAAATTTGATGCAACCATATTTAAAAAAAAAACATTTTTTTCAAATTTGATGCAACCATTTCCTTGTCAAGACCCTGAAGGAATGGTTTGAGGCTCTTCATGTTCCTGAATCAACCAGATGCCATTGGGCTACATTGGCACGTGATAGGGTCCAACGGAAATGTTACAGGCGCCCGCTCGAGCAAATCGATGAATAATGGGATTCAAGTGATCAAGTGATGCAACTATTTGTTAGCTATATTACAAATTTTAGGATGCATTTGGTAGGTTTCTAGTAATGTGGTTGGATTCAGCATTAACTTTGTAGATTGATAAGAGATTTATTATCTTTGTTTTGGCACGTCCTCCCATTAATCAACATGGACTATTATCCTATTTATTGTAAATCGTACTATCTCTTTAGAATTATAAAATATCTATGCTCTAAGTTCTTGATTTTCATCCACAGTGTATATTATTATGTATATATTACATATTGTTACATTTTATTGCTTATTTCTGATGTAGAAAGACATTACTAGCTTTTATTAGCTCTTTTTTTTTTTTTTGCCTTTTTGGGCCACACCTGGTGATGTTCAGGGTTACTCCTGGCTCTGCACTCAGGAATTACTCTTGGCAGTGCTTGGGGAACATATGGAATGCCTGGGATCGAACCCAGGTCAGCCGCATGCAAGGCAAATGCCCTCCCCTCTGGACTATCACTCCGGCACCTATTAGTTCTTTCATCTCAAAAAATCACTAAATTCTAATTGATATTATGATTAACAGAATCTTTTGTTGATTCTATTGGATTTTTTTCTCTGACAATCATCATGTCACTTGCAAATAATAATTCCCTTTCAAATTTACATCATATGCATTTTTTCTTCTATTTTTATGAAAACAACTCTAACCCCAAGTTAAACAGTTATAGTAACAGTTATAGTTACATTTACTAGTTATAGTCACAGTGATTTTCTTTTTTTTTTCTTTTTTTTTTTTTTTTTTTTTTTTTTTTTTTGCTTTTTGGGTCACACCCAGCAATGCTCAGAGGTTACTCCTGGCTCTGCACTCAGGAATTACTCCTGGCGGTACTCGGGAACCATATGGGACGCCGGGGATTGAACCCGGGCCAGCACAGGCTGGCCGTGTGCAAGGCAAACGCCCTACCCGCTGGGCTATCGCTCCGCCCCACACAGTGATTTTCTTTGTCTTGTTTTTAAACTTAATAAGCATATAATCAAATTTCTTTAGGATATATATTCTTTTCTAAAAGTTTTAGTCTATATCAATAGAAATACATTCTTTCTTAGTCCTGATTTTATAAGATTTCTAAAAACTATATGTTTATATTAAATTTAGACTATTTTTACATCTCTTAAGATAATAAACTTTTTATATACACATAAATATAAATTTATACTGGTCTCCTATCACATTAAGCCATTCTGAAGTTTCCAGGATAAATTTTTTCAATTCTGTTGGATTTTTACATTCATATTCATTTACTAATCAGTACATGTGTGTAGTTATGAAGATAAATTTCACTATGTCATGTAGTTTTTTTAAAAATTATATTTGGGGTCACACCCAGTGATGCTCAGGGGTTACTCCCTGACTCTGCACTCAGGAATTACCCCTGGCAGTGCTTGGGGGACCATATGGGGGTGCCGGGGATCGAACCCAGTCAGCTGTGTACAGGCAAATGCCCTACTCACTGTACTATCGTTCTGGTCCCATTTTTAAATTTCTAATTGTAAAGAAATAGACTCAGACACAACGGGGAGAGCTGGCATCCGGCTCTCCCCTAACTCAGCTGACCATGAGGCTCCTGAGAGGAAAGACGGGTTTGGGGAGTGGGCCCATCACCATGGGGCCTGGGAAGCAGCCAGATGAGATTTGCTCATCACAATAGCCGCCATGTTCACTGTCTGGACACCACAGCACATCAGAGCCCACCCAGGAGAGACGCTGATCTGATGATAATCTCAAGACCAGATTAACAGAGTAGGCAAGTTCAAGCCCAGGTAGGCAGCTCACAAAGGGGAGTCACCGGGCATTCGTGAGATGGAGCTGGGGCCACCTCTTCCTTGCTCTGATTCATCCCAGAGGCCTGGTGGCAACACCGTGAACTGCCCCAGGGCAACCAGCCATAGCATCCAGAGACTCAGACACAATAGGGAGAGCTACCATCCAGCTCTCCCCAAGTTGTGCAGTTGCTTGCAACTGCGCAGTCCATCAAACTAGTGGAACCAATCATGTCCTAGAATATACTACAATCTACAATGTGTAAGAAAGAGAAGCAAGAAGGAGAGAGAGAAAGAAAGAAAGGAGATACAGAACCTGCCATGGAGGCAGGCTGGGGAGGGGAAGGGAAGTGGGGACATTGGTGATGGGAGATAGGCATGGGTGGAGGGATGGGTGCTGGAACACTATAGAACCGAAATTCAAACATGAGCATCTTGTAATTGTATATCTAAAGGTGGTATAATAAAATAATTTTTAAAAAAAAGAAATAAGTATGGCAGCACTAAAGTGTTTTCCATTACATAACAGTGGAAATGAGAATGACATTTCATTAAAAATTTTGATAAACTTATTTTATCAAAAATTGTTTTATCTGAAAAATTGTTTGGTTCAGAGTATTTGGGCAGAGAAGATACATGCTTTTTCTTCCAATTTATATAATTATTAGTTATCTTTTCATTTTTCTTCATCCTCCATATTTACCACTTTAACTCATCAGATTCATAACATGTAGGTGTTCAGATTTTTTAAATTTCATGTCTTATGTCCTCATTTTTATTTATCTATAAGTACTTTCTTTCATTTTTTATATTATCACAGAAACAGCTTTAGGTTTCATTACTGTTTGTCATATGTATCCTTGATTTTTGCCTTTATTTTTATGTTCTCCTCTCTTAAAAATCTTTCTCTAAGATGGACCCCATCTAACTATAATTGGGCTCAGATGTGGAAATTGATTGTTATGAAATGAATAGAAACTATTCTTTATCCTGTGTACCTAATAAAGGAAACAAAATTAAACTTGTGTATTGTTATCACTTTTGAGACTTTTTGTCACTTTTCTTCCCGTTGTTCATCGATTTGCTCTAGTGGGTGCCAGTACTGTCTCTATTCATTGGGAATGAGGTCCATTATTGTTACTGTTTTTGGCATATCGAATGGGTAACTTTGTAGGCTCTGCCATGGCTCTGGGTTCATCCCAGGGGGCCCAATGTATTGTTATAAATTTTAAAATTATCTCTAGGGCCAAATAGAAAGTACAGGAGGTGCTTTCCCTATGTATATATGTAGCTACCTCCAGTTCAAACCTCTCCTATCACATACGGTACCTCAGGCATTACTAGAAGTCACTGCTCAGCACAGAGCAAGTAATAGTCCCTAAACAATAAGGGGCACAACAAAAAAACTAAAAATAAATTTTTTATTTAACTATCAGTATGTTTCACATCTGTTGATCTGAATATTTTTATTCATTTATTTATTTTTTTAACATTTTATTATACCACCGTGAGATATACAATTATAACGTTGTTCACACTTGGGGGTTTCGGTCACAAAGTGTTCCAGCACCCCGCCCTCCACCAGTGCCCCTCAACCACCACCCATGTCCCCAATTCCCTCCCCCTCCCACATCCTGCCTAAATGGCAGGTTCTTTATCTCCTCTCTCTCTCCCTCTCTCTCTCCTCCTTCTCCCACACATTGTGGGTTGCACTACGTACACTTAGAAGCCATCATTTGCATTTTTTGTCTGTATTTAATGCTCAGTTCTATGTTGGTATAAGACCTTTAGACATTTATTCACACATGTTCCCTTCTCTATCTAACCAAACCTCTGGCTCCCACGCTTGTGGTAATTTCCACTTTTGGTAAGATCACCTGGTATATTTATGTCATGCAAATAAATGCAGTCATTCTATGTCTCTCTCTTTCCTTCTGACTAATTTCACTCAACATGATTCTCTCCATGTCCATCCATTTATAGGAAATTTTCATAACTTCATTTTTTCTGAAAGCTGAATAGTATTCCATTGTGTAGATGTACCACAGTTTCTTTATCCAGTCATCAGTTCTCGGGCATACTGGTTGTTTCCAGGTTCTGGCTATTGTGAATAGTGCTGCTATGAAAATAAAAGTGCAGATTGTGTTTCTGCTGTGTGTTTTTGGCTTTCCAGGGTATATTCCTAGGAGCTGTATGGCTGGGTCAAAAGGGAGCTCAATTTCTAGTCTTTGGAGGAATGCCCATATTGTTTTCCAGAAAGGTTGTACAAGTCGACATTCCCACCAACAGTGTATGAGAGTCCCCTTTTCCCCACATCCACGCCAGCACTTGTTGCTTTTACCCTTTTGAATATGGGCCATTCTCTGTGGTGTGAGGTGATATCTCATTGTTGTTTTGATTTGCATCTCTCTGATGATTAGTGATGATGAGCATTTTTTCATATGCCTTTTGGCCATTCGGATTTCTTCCTTGTCAAAGTTTCTGTCCATCTCTTCTCCCCATTTTCTAATGGGGTTGGCTGTTTTTTCTTATATAGCTGTACCAGTGCCTGTTGATCTGAATATTTTTGTTTTCATAAGCTGTGTTAACTGTTTATAATATTTTATCATGTAAATTTTATTATTCATCAAATCCAATTCTTTTTAATTTTCTTAATAGTTTTATATTTATGATAATATTTAGTGTTGATTCTTCCTATATGAGCATTTAGATTTCTTTTTACTATTTTTTGATGAATTAAGGATACTGTCATATGGTCTTGATACTTTGGAATTTACTGGAATTTCCTTTATGAGTCAAAATATTTGCATATATTCCTTACACTCTTTTCAAGAATGTATTTTACCTGCTAAGTGAAAAATCTTTGTGCATATAAATTTATAATACATAAATAATATAATATCTATAAAACTTTATGTCCAGTAATACATTTGATATATTTTAGCAAATTAATTTGCCTTGTCAAATTTTCCATGCTTAATTTTTATTATCTTTTTGATCTGCTGGTTTCAGAAGTGAATTAAAATTTCCAAGCATGATTACTGAGTCTTCTATCTCCCCTTACAGACCTGTCACTTGTTACCTAGTATATTTTGAACCTATGTTGGCATCAGATCTTTTCTCTATTTTCCTTTTTCCCATAAACAGTCTTTTCATCCTTTTTTGACTTTGATCTTTAATTCTATTTGATATTAATCTCGTATTATCAGAACTTTAATTTTAGTTTGTATTTGCCTAATAAATATTCTTATTTCTTTACTCTCCTGTCTTATAGATACATACTGCTGTATTTAATGTAATGTGAGATTTCTGCCATTAATATTTTTTACTTCCCCCCAATATTTAGCATTCTACCCAAATTAAAATTTGTAGCACATTACATCCCACTCTCTATGAAAATACATATTCATTTGTGGACTGGTGGAGAGCTGATAAATGATTTCTCCCAATAGGAAACAATAATCCTAAGCTTTATGGGGGTTTTGCTCAATAATATATAATCTGTGAGCCTTTCCTTAAGCAATTTCATGATGTCTTTTAAAAATGAATATAAGCCCTTGTTTCCTGAATTTACATTTAAACAAACTTAACCTCCCACTGGATCCATTCTTAGTAGCATAAATAAGTTTTGACACATTCTTACTGAATATTGGTAAATATTCGTAAAATATTTGTTTTCAGGTTGTTCCCACTGAGGTCATACAATATGCTGGCGGCTTCTGCACTGGGTTGTCTGAAGCGCATTGGGCGGCTCCTGTGTAGGCTGTCTGAGGAGCACACAAGACGAGCATTTCCCTCCCAGAGTATGTTCTTCCTCAATGCCAGTCCAGTGGCCAGAGTTTCTCTCACTGAGAGTCCAGTGGCCGGAGTTCTCTCAGTGGCAGTCCAGTGGCCGGAGTTTCTCTCAGTGGCAGTCCAGTGGCCAGAGTTCTCTCAGTGACAGCCCAGTGACCGGAGTTTCTCTCAGTGGCAGTCCAGTGGCTGGAGTTTCTCTCAGTGGCAGTCCAGTGGCCGGAGTTTTTCTCAGTGGCAGTCCAGTGGTCAGAGTTTCTCTCAGTGATAGCCCAGTGGCCACAGGTTCTTTCAGTAACAGTCCAGTGGCCGGAGTTTCTCTCAGTGGCAGTCCAGTGGCCGCAGTTTCTTTCAGTGGCAGTCCAGTGGCCAGAATTTTTCTCAGTGGTAGTCCAGTGGCCGGAGTTTCTCTCAGTGGCAGTCCAGTGGCCGCGAGTTTCTTTCAGTGGCAGTCCAGTGGCCAGAGTTTCTCTCAGTGATAGTCCAGTGAACGGAGTTTCTCTCAGTGACAGTCCAGTGGCCTGAGTTTCTCTCAGTGGCATTCCAGTGGCCGCAGTTTCTCTCAGTGGCAGTCCAGTGACCGGAGTTTCTCTCAGTGGCAGTCCAGTGGCCGCAGTTTCTCTCAGTGACAGTCCAGTGGCTGGAGTTTCTTTCAGTGGCAGCCCAGTGACCTGAGTTTCTCTCAGTGGCAGTCCAGTGGCTGGAGTTTCTCTCAGTGGCAGCCCAGTGGCCGGAGTTTCTCTCAGTGGCAGTCCAGTGGCTGGAGTTTCTCTCAGTGGCAGCCCAGTGGCCGGAGTTTCTCTCAGTGGCAGTCCAGTGGCCGGAGTTTCTCTCAGTGGCAGTCCAGTGGCCGGAGTTTCTCTCAGTGGCAGTCCAGTGGCCGGAGTTTCTCTCAGTGGCAGTCCAGTAGCAGGAGTGACAGCACAGTGGAGAACATGTTTCCCTTTCACACTGCTGACACAAATTCAATTCCCAGCATCCCATATTGTCCCTCAGCACCACCAGGATAATTCCCAAGTGCACAGCCAGGAGTAATCCCAGAGCATTGCAGGGTGTGACCTCCCCCAAATTTTTTTCAACTAAAGAAAATCAATAGCTGTACAGCTTTCTTCCATTGATTCTCTCTTAAGGGGATGTTTTGTTTCTTCCTGTTATTCTTTCTGTCTTTGTCTGATTTGTGGTTTGGACGAAGTCGAGAATGGGTTGATTGCTCTCAGCCAGGAACTCCAGGGACTACCCTGCACATCATGGGTCTGTCGTGTGGTGTGTGTGTGTGTGTGTGTCTGTGTGTGTGTCTGTGTGTATGTGTGTGTGTGTTTTATGGAAGACGAATCATTCCCCTGCTAGAACAACGGAGCTGGGGAAATTGATTTTTTGTATCTTTTGTTTATAAAATAATACTTTGTGATAGATCATGGAAAATCTATAGTCTGACTTTGGAGGGTTGTTGTTTTGTCTGTTTGTGATCTCAAACCAGTTAGGGAGAAATTTGTTTTTCTCTTCCCTACTTAGAAAGGGAAAACCTCTTTGAGATCTAGACTGGTGATTTTGTGCTCCTGTTTACTTTAGACCTGCATTCGCTGTTAAAGAATTGAAGTTGAAAGAAAATCAACAAAACAAACACACACACACACACACACACAATAATTTAGAAAAGTATTTTCCTTTTATTGAATGAACATAAAATATTTGTCTACCTCTGCAGGGTATTATTTTATTAAATTATAATATCTTGTAAAGAAGCTCAGATTTGTTTAATTATAGAGACCAATAAGAGTTTGTATGAATTTATGTGTGAATAAATGTCAAAAGGTCTGATACCAGCATAGAACTGAGCATTAAATACAGACAAAAAATGCAAATGATGGCTTCTAAGTGTACGTAGTGCAACCCACAATGTGTAGGAGAAGGAAGAGAGAGAGGGAGAGAGAGAGGAGATAAAGAACCTGCCATTTAGGCAGGATGTGGGAGGGGGAGGGAATTGGGAACATGGGTGGTGGGTGATGGGCACTGGTGGAGGGCGGGGTGCTGGAACACTGTGTGACCGAGGCCTCCAAACGTGAACAATGTTGTAATTGTATATCTCACCGTGGTATAATAAAATGTTAAAAAAAAAGAGTTTGTATGAATTTAATACTTCTAGAATTCTTATAAAACAAACTCCCGATGCTTTGAATGTATTTGCCTTGAACAACAACAATAACAACAACAAAAAACTTTTCCACAGGAAATCTCTTAGAAGCATTTTTATATTATCACCCAAACTCATAGAACAAAGGTGAATTTTAGTGGCAGAATCATGTATTTTTGTAATTTTGCTGACAAAGACGTGCATGTCTCTTTTCTAACTTCACCAACATGGAACATTTTTTTAAAACACTCCTTTAAAAATTTACATTTACTTCTTATAAACTAGAAATTTGAAGTTCCAAAATATTAATGCTTATAATCAAAATAAGTTACCTTTGGTCTATGTTTAATTTAGGAAATTTGTATATTTATGAAGAATTATAATTCTAATAATAACTTTATATCAACAGCAATTATGCTCTGATTGAGCTAATTATTAAACATTCTTAAATAACTAGAAAATTTATTAGTAGAGTCTATATATGTAATCTTTTGATATTAAAGCAGGTTTTTAATATATTAGCTTTTATTACTTATAGTTGCATGTTGTGGAAAGGCGTATCTCTAAGTTCTGTTGACAAATGTTGATGTGTATGCAAGAAATTGAGCATTATAAATTTCTTGCAAAAGGAGAAGCATATGTCAAAAAATTTTTAAATAAATGAATAAATAAATAAAGAAGCATGTTGTCCATTTGAAAATGTTCTAAGGTAAAAGCATTCTCTCATAGGATATGAAAAGGAGGAATGAACGATAAAACTTAAATGGGTGTAAAGATTTCTGGTAGATTATTACAGATGGAGGCTTCATTGGCTTTGGCTCTAAATATCTGCAAACAAGTCCAAAAAAGAAGAAACAAAAATATTCAAAAAGAAGATTAGCCAAATATTTTTAGTTTGATGCATTAATTTAAAGTATATTTTCATGGAAAACTGAAATTAGGATTCCTCTGTTAAAATGAAAATTTATTCTCAGGTTGGAAGCAAAGGGTGCAAAAAATGTTCTTTATATCCCATTATCTGCCCAGGAAAATCTGCATCCTACTAGAATGACTTTCTGTGCCTCAGACTAAATTTCATACCATTAATTACTTTTTTTTAAGAAAACAGCAGGAAAAAAAAAGGAACTGAGAAGACAAGAGTAAAAAAAATCTGGAGAAAGGGAGGGGGATGAAAAATGAGGAACCTCAAAATCGGGGAGAGGAAATGAGTAGCCTCAGAGGGAGACGGGCAGATGGCCAGCAGACACATGAAAAATGCTCAGCATCACTTCATCAGAGAAATCCAGTTCAAGGCTACAATGAGAACCAACAATGAGAGCAACCAGCTCACACCAATGAGAATGACGCATCTCAAAAAATAAGGAACAATCCGTGTTGGTGTGGATGTGGTGAAAAAGGAACTCACCCACCTCTGGTGGGAATGTTGTCTGGTACAGCCCCTGTGGAAAACAGCTCTCAGTAAACTTAGAATTGAACTGCCATAGAACCAGCAATTCCACTCCTGAAGCATCTACCCCAAGAACAAAAACTCTCTCATTGCTGCACTCAGTTCAGTATCAGATATGGAATCAACCCAGGTGTTCCAAACAGCTGGAACATGAAGATGTGGTGTATATACACTATGCAGCTGCAAGGAATGATGAAATCATGCCACTTGCTGCAACGTGGCTGGAACTGGAAGATAGGACGTTAAGTGAAGTAAGCCAGAAAAAGAGACACAAACACGGATGATCTCACTTATCTGTGATATATAGAATAACACTGGATGAGGAATGTAAGAGGGGGATGCCTAGCTCTCTCCTGACTCCAGGAAAAGCATAAAAAAAGAAAAAGAAATCGAGTGGGAGGAGAAGAAAATGGGAAGTTATGGGTGAACGGACACCAGGGCTTCAGTTATACCAGGGATATGAGTGAGGAGTACATCCATCTCTCCAAAACACGACTCAACCAAGCTGAAACCATGAGCCTTAAGCTGCAAGCACTGAAACTCTGGAATGTGCCTATCAAGGTGACAGGAGGGGGAGGGTGGATTTGGGGTGGGGAGGGAATATAGGACACTGGTGAAGGGAAGTTGACACTGCTGAAATATTATATGCCGAACACTCAACTCTCAATAACTGTAAGTCACAGTTCCTTAATATAAAAATTAAGAATAACTGAAACTTAAACAAGAAGCACAGAACCTAAAGGACCTGAGGACAAATAAAATGTCAATGCAACTGGATATCCAGCTACTATCTAGAAGTGAATTCACTCACTTCTGAGGCATTTAACATTAGTTGCTCTGTATTTGCCGACCGTATTCCCAAGCTGTCTATATGTACATTTGGACATTGATTGGCTCCATTGATGTAATTAAACCAGATAAAATACAATGCAGCAAAACTCTTATGTGACCAAGGGCAATCTCTGGAAATTATTTCTAATTTTAGAAGAAAAAAAATACTTAATTTTCAAAGATGAGCATGAAGTTTGAAAGCTAAGTAAAGAGATGCAGCTTATCTTCACAGTCTGCCAAAAGACCACTAAATTCATTGTTAAAGACATAATTTTACTTGAACAGAGTCTGTAGTTACACTCTAATTTATAGATTTTTTTTCCAGGCAGATGCAAAGGATATTTTTGATACATGTTCATTTATATTTATACAAATCATAGTTCTGATATTTTTACAATACTTGACAGGAGGAAATCACTGCAATTCCATTTCTGAAGAATTAAATGACCACATATGACATGAGTTGTAAGCAGAGATTAACCCAGAATCTTACTAAAGACTCATTTTGTGTGTCTGTTTTTGGGGCAGGACTGATGTGGCCTTAGACTATTCCAGTAGTGGCTGATTCCAAGGAGCAAACAAAATCTAGATGTATAGGATTAAATGGTGCTTTATAAATCATTAAAACCATCCTGAAATCAATTTAAAAATTGACCAGAAGCCACTGCACTTTGCTCCAAAGAGAAATAACATGCTGAGCCAGCACCTCAAATACTCCTCTCCCTTTTGCAAACCGAAGACCTGCTGGGTCAGCAAGGCAAAGGCAAACACTCTGGCGGGCAGCAGCATTCCGCGCCCCAGACCACACAGCCCCCCGAAGAGAAACAAGTGTGGGGACATTCCATTTATTCTGCGGTGAGTGGAAATTTCTAGGCAAAGCTAGATGCATTGCATGACAAAAATCTTAGACCATTTGATTCTTTGCTTTGAAATAAGCACTTAGAAAATGCTCACAAAACTGAGAAATATGGTCCCAAATCTGTAAAATAATAAAATGTATTGCTTCATATCACAGAATGTTGGCTAAGTAGTAGTTGGAAGGGGCTAGAGAGACAGTATGGCGAGGAAGGTGTGTGCCTTGCATGCGACCAACCCTGCCTCAATCCTGGACACTGCCTAGGGTCCCCTGAGCACCACCAGGAGTGATCCCTGAGCAAAGAATCAGGAGTAAATCCTGAGCACACTAGGTGTGACCCAAAAACTCAGAGAGAGAGCCAGAGAGAGAGAGAGAGAGAGAGAGAGAGAGAGAGAGAGAGAGAGAGATTCCGAATCCCAAGCTTTGCAGCAGCCTGAATATGAGCTGAGAAGCAAGCTTTACTATCTATCTCTCTTCCTAAGTTCGGCCTCACGTGCCCAGAACATTCCTTCTGTGCACAGGTGAAAACTCAGTGTATTTGCGTTCTGACAGGGGGACCCCATGGGTCCAAGCCCTGATGCTGAAGTGTCCTTTTGGTAACTGTAGGCGTTGAACAGGATGAACTAGGTTCAACAAATATGATCATACCTTGCTCTCACACCACCCAGAGAACTGCAATAAGTGAAAGCGCCCGAACTACCATGTACTATTGGGAGAGGTATTGCTAACTGAAGAAATATGCAACAGCAAATTATTTGACAAATAGAAAAAGAAAAAACTCTCAAGTTGAGATTTAATAAAAAAGAAAAGATCTCTCTGCTTTCCTATTTGTCGTGTATTCTGGCAAAGTTCCAACAGTGATGGAGTGAAAAAGAAATGAAAGAAGGGCAGTCAGAGTGAATGGAGCGAGGAACAACACTAATGAAAGGACATGGCTTGAAACAAGCTTGCTGAAAACAATGGCTTTGGGTTTTGTTTTTACTGTGTTCTTCTAAGCCAGCTAGCTGTGATCCCAGGGGTAGGGGCTACTCCCATACCCCCAATCCTAGCGCATATAATGATGAGACTTAAGCCAACACTCGGTAAATATTTGTTGAAAACATAAAATTAACTAATTAATGAGCCATTAAAAAAGTGTGTGGATGATTACCATTCCTTACAAGTCAGATTTCAATTAAGGTTAGAAATGAAACCTTCTCTGCCAGAGCTCCTTGAGAACTTCACAAGTCTTACAAATCCCCAGGTAGCTTGTTAAAATGCAAATTCCAGCTCTGGCATGCAGGGCGGGGCTGCAGCGCCTGCATTTCTATCAAGGTTCTAGGTGATGCTACTGCTTCTGCTTCCCGGACCACATTTGGCAGACCAAGATGCTGGCTGATTGCCTCCTGTCAACAAGAGAAGATTCGAGAAGGTGAGACAGGAGCTGGGGCAGTAGATAGGCAAGGCCATACATAGCCGTGCTTGGAAAACAGGCTTTCTTTGGAGGGTGGGGCTAAACAGCATGTGTGTAAAACGAAAGCTTTCTCCAGTTTAAAAACAACTCCGAGAATCATGGTCAGGGAGTCAGTTCAAAGGACCAGAGACTGGCTTGGCATGCTGGTGCCCTGGGCACAATGCCTAGCACTGCACGGTCCGCTGAGCACGGCCAGGAGCAATCCCCAAGCACAAAGCCAGGAGTCACCCCCGAGCAATGCCAAATGTGGCCCAAATGGCCCCAAATCAACAAATAAAAGTTTGAAAGAATGAGAAATGTATGACAAAATGAATGGTCACATAATTTGCCCAAAGAGAAACGCTAGTGAATATTTGGATTTCAGTAGAGAGAAAAATGAAGTTTAATAAAAACACGATCTTAGCAAAAAGTTGATTTTTTTTAATATAATGAGTAACTTCTTCACAAAAAATTAAGCAGTGTGGAACTATACTTGGTGTCATTACACTTCACTCATTTCATCCTCACAATGGCCCTATAAAACCTCTATAATTGTTATCCCCACTTTATCCCTAAGCAAAGCAAAAGAGACTAAAATAAATTACTGGATCCAGCCATACCACTCCTGGGAATATACCCTGGGAAGCCAAAAACACACAGCATAAATACCATCCACACTTTTATTTTCATAGCAGCGCTATTCACAATAGCTAGAATCTGGAAACAACCAGTGTGCCCGAGAACTGATGACTGGATAAAGAAACTTTGGTACATCTACACAATGGAATACTATGCAGCTGTTAGGAAAAATGAAGTTATGAAATTTGCCTATAAATGGATGGACATAGAGAGAATCATGTTGAGTGAAATTAGCTAGAAGGAAAAAGACAGATATAGAATGACTGCATTTATTTGCATGACATAAATATATATATACATGTTATGACACCAGTATCAGGCAAAAGGTCAGGCAAAACATGGATCAGGAGGTCTTGTCAAAGGTGGAAATTATGACAAACGTGTGGGAGTCAGAGGTTAGGCAAGACAGAAAAGGGAACAGAGTGCTAATAATTGTCGAAAGTGCTAATACCAACCTAGAACTGAGCATTAAATACACGCAAAAAAGATACATACGATAACCACTAAATGTATGTATTGCGATCCACAATGTGTAAGAGAAGGAAGAGGGGGTGGGGGGGGAGAAGATAAAGAATCTGCCGTAGAGGCAGACTAGGGGAGGAGGGGAGGAATTGGGGACATTGGTGATGGGAAATGGGCACTGGTGGAGGGATGGGGGGCTGGAACACTGTATGACTGAAACCCAAACATGAACATCTTTGTAATTGTATATCTCACTGTGGTATAATAAAAATACTTTTTTTAAAAATTAGTCAAAAGGCCATACAACTGATAAGGACTCAAATGGACATCACACCAGCTGAGTAGAGAGACCAAACTTCCCCACCAAGATACACAAGGCCCTAGCTCCAGAAACTGACATTTGTCCCTTACACTGAATGAGTGTTTCACATACATATTATCTAGAATATTCATATGAATCCCTGTCATTTTCAGTTCTGCTTCCTCCAGACTGGAAACATATCTAACATCAAGGTGCCTAGAAAATACAATCCAAAGAGTAAGAATTTCTTCAAGTTTATCTAAACTCACCCAGAGTAAGAAGCACTCTGGACACAGGGGGGTGAGCACCCGCGTGGCTTGACCTCAAGGAAGGGTATTCCAGATTAAAGTCATCTAACCCGCTCCTTTTGGTCTAATACTGTAGATCATAATTTCATTTCTTAAATTTTCTTTCCACCTACAAAGAAAGATTGGAAGAAGTCTTGGCAGCACTTCACAGCATTCTCAGAGTACAAAGAGGCACGGTGGTTCATCCATCAATCTCTTGTAATGTGGGGTCTATTAAGTATGTCCTTTGATTAAACTGTCAAAACTGATTTCCTGGATGTCAAGTATGACAACCACACCAACTATTTCTTTGGTAAGGCATCTGGCCTCCTGATACTACAAGATGTTATATCCATTTTGAGCCTAACTAAATGTATATGTGCTCACTGCTTCTTCAGACTACCCCCTCCAAGTTTTAAAACTAGAGGAACTAGGGGCTGGAGTGATGGCCCGGCGGGTAGGGTGTTTGCCTTGCACGCGGCAGGCTCATGCCGGCCTGGGTTCGATCCCCGGCATCCCATATGGTCCCCCGAGCGCCGCCAGGAGTAATTCCTGAGTGCAGAGCCAGGAGTAGAGCCCCTGAGCATTGCCGGGTATGACCCAAAAAGCAAAAAAAAAAAAAAAAAAAAAAAAAAACTAGAGGAACTATATATCCTAGATTAATAGCTATGATTACTCTAATAATCCTAGAGTTTGCAACTCAAATACTGGCGAAAGCAGAAGAGGCTAAATAACCATTAATTTATTACACGTGGTTGAGGTAATTGGGGAGAAGGACTTTGAACCAAAAGTACTCATGTTCCCAAGGGAAGTTGACTAGAAATAGAAACCAAAGTCAGACAAATCAAGGCTAAATCAAGCCTTAGAGAAAGTCAGAGTGCTTTGGTCTCTTCCCTAATTCTCAGAAAAAAAATGCTTTTACAAATGGTCAGGCAACTGAGCATCTGACATCTAATTGTGTCATGTCTAACAAACCGGCTTGATGTTCCCCTTTTAGAAGAGCAGATGGAGAAGTCTAAAGACTTTGAGAACCCCTGAAGAAAGATGTGACAGTCTGAGGGACAGACTTAAACTAATGTTTAAAAAATAAATGTCTTCATGAATTAACAAGGATTTCACAACCCAGTTCTAAATGAGACTTTCATCATCCTTTAAACAATGCCAAAGTAATCTTCTGGGTTTAGAGAAGTAAAACGGACAAGAATTTAAGAAGTTAAATGAAAAACAGCCAACGAGACAGTGTTCAGCACGCAGGCAATATTGAGTAAATTGCCTTTAGATTGTTTTTTTCTTTGAAAAAAATAAAATTCTTTAAAATATGGGTTATCAAAAAATAATATAATAAATGCTTTGGCATCTACTACAAAGTTTTCATAAATCCTAGCATTTCATAGTACTTGTCTTAAATCACTTTTAAGAGAAATAAAATCTTAAATATATAAAGTTCCCTATATTCTCCTTCCCAAGGCATTTTTTCTTCCTTTTTTTCCAGAAACAAACATTATTATGAGTTTAATGTGTTTTGTATATACTATTTATGTATGTTGCATAAAAGTAGATAGTACTATATATGTATAGTATATATAAAGTATATGTATTAAAATAGGGATGGGGAAACACCAAACTTGGATACCTCATGTAACTAATATAGCTCATGTCTTTTAA
Source organism: Cryptotis parvus (assembly GCA_021461705.1). Lineage (NCBI taxonomy): Eukaryota > Metazoa > Chordata > Mammalia > Eulipotyphla > Soricidae > Cryptotis > Cryptotis parvus. The sequence goes on along the minus strand of JAJIBD010001109.1, from coordinate 29,207 downwards.
AAGTTGCTTTTAATATGAAAAATTTTCTAGGAAACATTTCAGAGTTAGTTAACACAGCTAAAAAAACTATCAGCCATTCCTTCTTGGAAAATAATTAGAATCAAAATAAAATGTAGAGCAAGAGCTTAATAGAGTGAAATCTGAAAGCTATTTCATAAAATCTAAATGATGCTAAGACTAGGGCAGGCTTTAGTTACCAAAAAATTGCCACCAAACAGGCTCATCTTTTAAAAAGAAAAAATTAAGAAACAAAACAACTCCAAAATAGATTTCAATGGTGAACCCAAATACAGTAAAAGATTAAAGGGGTTCACCATGCATGCTAAGCTACTCTGGGAGTAGCTCACACATTTTCAGGAATTATATTAACTCCTCAAACCTCCAGGGTACTGTTGAGTAAGTTATTATGTGATGTACTAAATTTTCTTAGCACCTAAATTATTCTCACAGCGTTAGCTATTCCCTGCACTTAAGTTCTGGCCTCCATCAACCATATAGTTTTGTGATTACTTAGGAGTTCACGTGACTCCCAAAAGTGCTCAATTTATTCACAGAAGCAATTTAGGCCACCTAGAAAACCCAACTCAACATGATGTGACTTTCACTCAGAGGCTGCTGTGTCCATATGCTAAAGATGGCAGTGGAAAGGTCAGTCTGCTAAATTCAAAGCTATTGAAGATAAAATCTATTGAACGGCTGCTAATCCAAATGGCCATTATGATTGGCAAGCAAAGTCAATTAAATAAGGAATGATTCACTTATTGGCCTTATGTAGTCAGAGCTCTGATAAGTTATGATATTCTGGAAGAATAGCTCTTGGTCAGACTTTCTAGAATCATCAACAGATCCTTGGTAGATTTATCAAAATGAGCAGTTATTGTACAGACAACCCATGGCAAAAAATGGAGAGGAGATCAATAAAAATGTCCTCCCAAAAAAGACATATGGGCGGCTAGTAGGAATATGTTAAAGTATTCATGTCACCAGCAAAATGTAGATCAAAACACTGAGATATTATCTTACTCCAACAAGGATGGCACTTATCCAAAAGACCAAAAAAGAGCCAGTGTCGGCAGGGATGTGGTGTTGACTGGTTCAGCCTCTATGGAAAGTTCTCAAAAATAAGAATAGTGTGCCAGGGAGATACTACAAATATACAATATACACAGCTGAGCCATAATACGATACACACAGCTGAGCCATATTTGATCCCTCGTACCACATGTATTATCCTGAACATTTCCAGGTTTTAGACCCTAAACATAGGTAGACATGACCTAAAATTAAAAACAAAACAAACAAGAAAACATAGAGCTTCCATAAAGACACAGGGATCCTACTGTTTTGGCATAAGAACACAGAGATCTGACTTCCTTATATCTACCCCCCAAATAGAAAAGAAATCATTTGAGGGGACAGAGCGATAGCCCAGCGGGAGGGCATTTGCCTTGCACACGGTCGGCCCATGCTGTCCTGGGTTCAATCCCGCATCTCATATGATCTCCTGAGCACCGCCAGGAGTAATTCCTGAGTGTAGAGCCAGGAGGAACCCCTGAGCGTCTCTGGGTGTGACCCAAAAAAATAAAGCAAAAGAAATCATTTGAATACATATATATGTATACTATATATATGTATTGAATACATATATATGTATACTATATATGTATGTATATTATATATATGTGTGTGTATATATTCAACTTGAGTATTACACACACACACACACACACACACACACACACACACGCTCATATACTCATTGCAGCACTGAGTACAGTAGCCAGGATATTGGAAAAACCCAAATGTCCATCAAGAGATAAACACAAAAAGAAGCTGTTATTAGTAAAAGAATAACAAATTACCAAAGGAAACACAGATCCTAAAAACTGGTCTGCAAAACTGAGCTGAAACCAAGGTAGAGTACAAAGTGAGATGAGTTAAGGAGAGCAGGCTGGTGAAGGCGCATGCTGAAATTCCATGCATAACTCTATCATTAACAGCACTGTAAACCATGGTTCCCAAATCTAAAAATTCATAAAATGTTGTGATATATTTGCACAATGGAATATAATACATCTGTAAATAAACATAAATCTCGCAGCTTGCTGTAATGTGGAAGGAACTAGAAAGTACCATATTAAATGAAATAATTCAGAAGAGTAGCTTGGGTAGCTTGCTGGCAAGCCACCCATGTCGTATTTGATATGCCAAATACCAGTAACAATTATAGACCTCATTCCCATGACCTGATGGAATGGTTCGAGGCTCTTTATGTTCCTGGAGCAAGCAGGTGCCCTTGGGCTCTACTTGCATGAGACAGGACATATGGAGATGTTACTGGTGCCCGCTCGAGCAAATCGATGATGAACGGGGAAGACAGTGATACAGTGAATTCAGAAGAGTAACGACCTGGTACTCTCACTCATCTGTAGAACACAGAGAAACTTAGGGTAAAAAGTCATATACTAGATTCTTTTCAAGTTATCATCAATCTTTTCAAGTTATCAGTAGCTTCACCCAGCAGAAGAGCTGATCACAGCCCTGCTCGTCAGAGTTCCACCCTACAGGTGTCTATTTCAAGCCCAGGTTTTGCTAATCCAGAGACTCAAAGACATGGGGGTAGGGCTACTACGGGCTCTCCCTGTGCCCAGCTGATCATGAGGCACCCAGGAGGGAAGGCGGGTTCTAGCCCACCATCACAGCAGAGCCTTGCAAGCCAGAGGACCCCCCACACCATGAGGGCCACCATTTTCAACATCCGGACTCCACAGCTCGTCAGAGCACCACCCAGCAAGAAAGTTGATCTTTTCCTGTTTCACATGGCCACTTTGCGGCTGTGCAGTTCATCAATACATGCATGAGATGTGAGACTACTACAAGAGTATCCCAACCGCACAGCAGAGTCTGGCAAGCTACCCGTGTCATATTTGATATGCCAAATACCAGTAACAGTTATAGACCTCATTCCCATGACCTGAACGAATGGTTGAGGCTCTTCATGTTCCTGGATCAAGCAGGTGCCCATGGGCTATACTAGCATGCCACGGGACGTATGGAGATGTTACTGGTGCCTGCTCAAGCAAATCAATGAATGAAGGGAAGACAAGTGATACAAGTGAAGTGATCAGCAGTCTTACACATATGTCAACAAGAAACTAAGTAACAGGGTCTTGTTTGATTTCACCTTAAACGTGAGTTGAATCAAACATGACAAAAATGAGTTGACATTACAGTTTTATATCACACAATTTAAAAAGTACCACAAAGAGGTCAGAGAGATAGTACAGGTTTTGGGACATACGACCAACCTCACTCCAATTCCAGTACCCCATACTGTCCCCTGAGGACCTTCGGGAATGATCCCTGAGTACAGAGCCAGGAGGAAGCCCTGAGCACCACCAGGTGTGACCTAACCCTCCATCCAGCATTCAATCAAAAAGATAAACCTCCACACAGGCCCCACCGAGTTTCTATTTTCATACGTTTATTTTGCTACCCGCACGGCAGAGCCTGGCAAGCTACCCGTGTCGTATTTGATATGCCAGATACCAGTAACAATTATAGACCTCATTCCCATGACCTGATGGAATGGTTTGAGGCTCTTTATGTTCCTGGGGCAAGCAGGTGCCCTTGGGCTCTACTTGCATGAGACAGGTCATATGGAGATGTTACTGGTGCCCGCTCGAGCAAATCGAAGATGAACGGGAAGACAGTAACAGACAGTGACAGTGATATTTTGCTATTACTAAGAAAAATTCAGGTTACCTACAAACTCGGGAGGCAGATTCCTATGGTTCCCAGGTTGGAGACTGTCCTGGCAAAAACAATTAAGACACATAAAGCCTCCCCTCAACACCCCATTCACAAAGCCTGAGTGCCAGTCACATCCCCATCTCTTATAAATATATATTTAATACACTTAAACTACTACATAGATCATCGGGAAAGATAAACATATTGAGTTAAAAGCTAAGCACATTCTGAAGGTCTAAAATCATCTTTTCTCATTTTAAGCAATACTGACACTCATTAGCACCTTTGGAATAATTTCATGCAATTTAATTTTTTTTATTTATAAACGGTTTCCAGGTGTGATTATTATTCACCCATCACAAGATATATATTTAAAAATAAAAACTGACAGCATTCACTTGAAAAATTTATGTGTGCTGGTAGAATACTCTAATTATACAACAAAGTCATTTTGTTAATGTAATTTTGGGGATATTAGATTATAATCCCTAAGGATGTTTGCAAAGTTAAAAAATTTTAAACCCCAAAGTCCAGGAATTAATGCTATCCACTATTTCCTCATAGACTATAACTCTATAACCTGAGGTGATATTTGATCAATTCCTTCTCAAGTTCCTTCTCTTAATCTCCATAAACAGAGCCCCTAAGGACAGGGAGAAATCATATCTTTAATGTGATCGTGGGCTTGTTGTTACCACAAACTGCTTGAAAAAATTACTTCAGAAGAAAGAGCCTGAAAATTAGGAAACTCAGGAAGACTTCAGACAGACTGCATGATGTGTGGTTCTCAGAAACCAAAGCAGGACGAATCACACCAAAGCCTCCCAAGACGTTTTCCTCTTGGAGAACACCACACAGTTGTAGTCATTCGGTGCACCGAATGACTACACCACACAGTTGTAGTCATTCGGTGCTAACTGAGCATCTACTTACTAATGGCAAGTTAAGGGAGGAAGGAGCCAGGATGATGGGGAAGAGTATCAGGGTCTGTGCCATCAGAGGGACTCGGACAGGAAGTGGTGATGAAGAGCCAGTGGGTAAGATGAGATCCTCCTGGGAAAGCTGGTGCTCAGATGGTCATATCCAAGAAGAGCAGTGAACCCATGGCGGGGGCACCACGTGATTGCCAGGGGTGACGACAGACCCTCCCTGTCCCAAGGCCCTGGTGGCAATAATGAGCCTGTTCCCCAGGACACATCGCGGCACAAAGGCACTTTGGGCTTCCTGTGCTGTTTATTTTTTCCTTCCTCATAATTAAACCTTCTTCTAATGCTACAAGGTAATAATATTTGCAAATGGAGAACACCTGGCTCTCCAACATGATGAATTTTCCAGACTTCTGGGGAAAGAGTTGTTGAAGCCAAAAGAAATCTCACACGCCCCCAGAAAGTAACTCAAACCCTTCCTAATGTGAAGATGCAGGCACAGAGGTCAAAAAGTTTATTCAGCAGAGAGAAGCCGTGAACAGCGTGTGTCTCCGAGAGTGCATTGGCGTGCGTGGAAAACCAGAGAATTCTAAACTCGCAGGGTGTGCTTTATAGCTATATCATATGTTATCCAGATACCAGTTGTATATTATAAGCTGCATATGCAATACCATATGGACACCATAAAATATCGCATGTGTTGTCAGGATAATTTTACATTGAGAGCATGATTTAAATGTCCTATATTATATACCTATCTCTTCTACACGCACGTGGATTTGCTGAACAAATTGCTTTCATTATCAAATTCAGATATAAATTAAAGTTAAGGTCTCTTTACTTAAATTTAACAAAGAAAAAAAGCAATATGGAAACGTGAATGTTTTTTTTTCTTCACTAGATTTTTCTGCCGTGCAGCATTTAACACTGGCGCAGCTGTCAATACCCATTCATCTGCTACCGGGCAGCTCTTTCACTCACTGTGACATTTTTAAAGTGGCAAAAAAAAATTGCTTAAAACAGCATATTTGTCACTTTTTTCTTTCTAGTGACCTTTTAAGCACTAGGGAAAATTACTATATATATATATATATATATATATATATATATATATATACATATATATATATATATACACACACACATACATACATACATATATAAAACCCTTTAATCATTACACATACATTTCACAATAGTGCTTTATAAAAAGGGATTGTTTGATTAATTTTTTTAAATTTACGTTATATGAGCTTTTTGTTCATTTGATTATTCACCAATTAAACATAAGACAACCTTATAGCTCTTAGCTATGGCAACCATGTAATGCAATGGTAATTTATATTATGAACCATTTTTAAAAGTAGAATTTCAGAAATAACTTATACATGCCCTCAACTCCCAGCTATTATGAGCAATAGATACATGATAAAACTTTTGTGCAATAAATGAAAAACATATAGAAAAGCAAGATAAGGGAACATACAGTATCAAACAATGACAAACTGTTGGTCCTGCACTATAGAGTTGAGATTATTGACAGTGGGGAGAGGGGAAGGGGGGGGGGGGGTTTGGGGAAAGTCGAGGCCTGGCTTTGAAGTGACACAGTGCCAGAGAGCCATGGGCATTCTGGTGGTGAGCGCAGTAATTATACACAAAAACCATAAATGTTAGCAGTATTGTAACAAGATATAAGAAGATGAAGTACAATTCTAACAATTTTTTGTGCCATAAGACATCCTAAAATTGTCAACTCTTATTTGGGATCAGTTGTGTGACCTTGAGAGAATCACTGATACTTCCTTGACACACCTCCGAGTGTCTCAAGACACACCTCCGAGTGTCTCAAGACGTAACTTATTGATCCACAGAAGATACCAATAGTACCTCTCTCTCTTGTTGTATGATCTTAAGGACAAAATTAGTGAATATTTGTAAAGATTCTAGGAAGTTAATTTTTTAATGAAACATAATTAGATCTTGGGTTCACAAATGCATCTGGAAGAGTTTTCTTGAGACACTGCCGCAGTCAGCCTGGGTCATGGGTCTGGGATGTGACCATCTATAGCTCTTCACCCTTGAGACTAGTCCCGCCCCACACTACTTCCAGGAAGATTCCCCAGTGGCTGCATATAATGGAGTGCACATCTTTCCCACAGCACCATGTTGTATGATCTCAGGAGACAGCTGGAGTCAGCCAGAGCAGTCAGAGAAGGCAACCAGTAGAGCAGGGAAGGACAGAAGAGCAACTTGTCTGGGTAAGGGGTGCTGGTCTCTAAAAGCCTCCTCTGGAGGAGAGGAAACAGACTTAACCATGCCTTACAGATATAATAACTTCCCCTATGGTGAAAAAAAAGAAAAGAAACTATGACGAAGTTTTAAATTCTTATAACACACCAGAAAGAAATAGAATGTTTAAAACAAGTGAAAATGTCAACATTAGCAATACATTATTTAGTGTTTCTTCTAAAAATAGAAATACCGCTGCACCTCCTATAGAATGGCTTAAAATTTTTTCAAAGGGTGGCAATTCTGGATTTTCTGTTTAGTATTTCTTTTATTCTTACCTCTAATTGGCGCTTCTGTAGAAGTGACCTGTCCTTTTCCTCCTCCCTCTCTGCTCTGTGGCCTCAAGTAATGGGCAGTAAAGGAGCTCATGCTCAGGAGCAGAAGGTCAACCTCACCACTTCCGGGGTGGTCTTCAAGAACAGCTCAGCTTCTCAACACATAAGTTTCCTCCTCTACCAAACAGAATATAAGGTCTACCACAAAGGCTTTCTTGGAAGTCATAAATAAAGGGTATTCAATGAAGGTCTTAATCGAATACTTATTTATGACTTAAGTTCTCAAGAAGGTCTTAATAAATGGTATTGACCACTATTCTCTCCTCCCTTTCTCCACAGTAGTGAGGTAGAGAGACTTCACAACTTAGAAGGTGCAGCACAAATCCAGTCAGAAATCAAGATGGCTTCCTCCCCAGCTCCCACTGATTCTCTCCTGAGGAGGAAGCATGCATCCTGCGGAGGCAAGGCTAGGAAAGAAAATCTCTCCTCAGGGCCCAGGATCTCCTCCCCTCCCAGCTAGTCTTCTCAAAGGCAAGAGGACAGACTCTGTGGTAACAGGACCTCACTAGGATCATGTGAAGCTATCACATCAGGAAAGTTTGGAACTGCTCTTGGATTGGGTCTTAAAGGATGAATGAGGGGCCAGAGTAATAGACAGCTGGCAGGACACATGCCTTGCTTCTGGCCATATTTGGTCCCAAACATCCCACAGGGTCTCCTGAGCCTGCTGGGAGTGATTCCTGTGTGGGGGAGTCAGGAGTGACCCCTGAGCACCATTGGGTTGACCCCAAAACAAAACAAAATTAAATAATGAATGAAATCCTACAGGCCTCGGAACTAAGTGGAAGGATTCCCTGACAATGATGATTGCAATAGCATGCTGAAATTTTAGAGAAATGAAATGGCGTGGCTGGATCTGGTCCCTGTTGCTGAAGCATGTGTGAGAGCATATGGAGACAGGCAGTGATGGCCTTCTGGGACAGTCCAGAGAAGTCTAGGCTTTACTCTCTGTCAGCTAGTTTTCAGCAAGAAAGTAACATCCCCAGATTTGTGTGTTGGAAAGCTCAGTTTCATGTTTGTGTCAAGAATGGGTTGGAATTAAGTAGCCTAATGAGTGATGAATTCTTAGACTTCAAATAGTCGAGAATATTTGTGCCTGAATTTAATAGAAAACTTAGAGGTCTGGGAGAGCACAGAGAGAGACACAGAGATGGAATCCACATATCTTAATGAATGAGTCTGACGTGTGGGAAGGCAAGAGAAGTCAAGGGCTAGTCCTGGCTTCCTGGCGAGGGCAACTGAGAGGCTGGTGGACAGAGTAAATGTAATAAGGTGATATGTTGGTACAGATATGTTCTAACACAAGTACATCAGAAGACATAATTGGGGCAGGAGCGATAGCCCAGCGGGTAGGGCATTTGCCTTGCACGCTGCCAGCCTGTGCCGGCCAGGGTTCGATCCCTGGCGTCCCATATGGTCCCCCGCGCACCGCCAGGAGTAATTCCTGAGTGCAGAGCCAGGAGTAACCCCTGAGCATTGCCTGGTGTGACCCAAAAAAGCAAAAAAAAAAAGAAGAAGACATAATAAAATAGTCACATGTTTCTATGTATAATAAATATTTGGATTAAAAGAACTTGTTTATACTTAACATTTTTGAAGTAAAGTCTAAATAGTTGTATTCCTTTATACTGAAAAATCACCTTGAGCGTGTAACATCCACAAATTCTAGGCCATCTTACAGGAAATGATTTGCTTTTCCAACTGACAAATAACCTAATAACATTGATAATGTTCTCAACAAAACATGGTATAATTTTCCTTCCATTTACATGGTAGTCACATGCCTAGAAAATTGTGTGTGTTTCAATGGCACAAATTTACTTTATGTTCATAAGTAATATGGAGTTACATTCCAAGTTTAGAAAATTGTAAAGAGCTATTTTCACAGATGTGAGTAACTCTTAGGGACATTTGTATGAAATATGGGACAATTCCTTGGCTGAGCCTGTCCTGTGTCCCCCCAGATGCTTTGATGACTGTTTAGTCATGTGGCCCTTAATCACCAGGACAATTAAAATCTCTGCATCATGTATGAAGGATTGTATTTTATCCATAGTGCCAGAACCGGGGGGGGGGGCAGGGAGAGAAGTGAATCTCATAAAAGTTTTGAATAGTCCTCAGGGATGGCCTCATTCTGATGCCATGGAACACTCAAGCGCTGAGGGAGCACTCCAGAGAAAAGATGGCAGTGTCCTTCTCGGCAGCTCTGGGACCATTTCAACCCAGAAATATAACCTAGATCTTCTTACAAGGACTTTTGATCTGTTCATTGAGGAATCTTCATATTGCACTCAAGCTCTGCAAGATGCGAGCGTGGCCAATCAGAAAAGGAAGAGAAGGAGAAAAAGACAACAGCCAATCTGGGTTTTGGAACCGTCTCCTGTCTGTACTGAGGGGTGAAGCTGTAGTGTTTTGTAAATATCTACTATCTCTCCATCCTTCTGGCTCCGTAGGTCACTCCTGAAGTCAGTGCTTGGTGCAAATCTGATCACTGAGGTGCCTCAGGGCTCTAGTCTCATGCTGGGTTCTGTCAAAGACGACTAAAATGAGACACCTCTGGAAATCCTAGTTCCTCTCCCTGTACCAGTTAGTTCTCCCTGATCCTTGTCCAGAAGAAAAGTTTTACCCAAACCTTCACAGTCAAACTGAAAACGCTCAGTTGTTCATACCTTCCTTTCTTCCATCTGCTGCCCTGCAGGGCCAAGCTTGGAGGAAAGTCTCTCAACAACTTGAGCTGGACAGATAGAGAAGGAGAAGGAGGAGGAAGAAGAGGAGAAGGAGGAGGAGGAGGAGGAGGAGGAGGTGGTGGAGGAGAGGAGTCTATCCTCTCTCCACTGAATTGTCTCTGAGCTCTTATTCAAAAATGTGTAGCCTGTGTACATGTGGGTTTCTTCTAGACCCTGCACTGTTTCACTGATATTTCTCTCCATACCATTGCCATATCGTATTGATTAGGCTAACTCTCTAGGAAGTCCTGAAATCACACTATATAACCCTTTATATTTTGTTTCTTATTTCATCAATTCTAGGTCCTATGCTTTTTATTTCATTTTTTGCTTTTTGGGTCACACTTGGTTATGTACTCAGGGCTTACTCCTGGCTCTGCACGCAGGAATTACTCCTAGAAGTGCTCAGGGGACCATAGGAATGCCGGGGTTCAAACCCAGGTCGTACATGTGCAAGGCAAACACTCTACCCACTGTACTCACTGTACTGTTGCTCTAGCCCCAGTCCTATACATTTTTATGTGAATTTTAGAATCTGCTTTTCAATACCTCCAGACAGACACCTACACACATCATCCACTCACACATGCCTGCTAGGATTTCGACCAGGTTTTTACCAAACCTATTGATCAACTTGTAGAAAACTGATAACTATATTTCTATACATGTACAATAAACATTCAATTTTTAATAATACCATCTATAATACCATCAGAAACATGAAATACTTAAAATTAAACCTGCTAAAAGAAATAAAGGACCTGTTCATGAAAACTTGCTGAAATCAGTATAATAGCTACAATATGAGAACAAGTCAAATATCAAATCAAGAAGTTATGGCATAAGTGCACGGGGGAATATTATACAACCGTAAGAAAAACAGAAGTCATGCAGTTTGCTGTAACCTTGTTAGAATTAGAAGGTACCATGTTAACCAAAACAAATCAGAGGGAGCAACTCAAATACCAGATGATCGCACACATCTGTGGAACATAAAGTAATAGAATAGATATTACTGAACAATGACAAACCTTGCAATACGAATGCAGAACAAATTCTCAAAGAGAAGCGGGGAGCTGGCAGAAGACCAGAGAATAGGTGACATAGGGTCAGTGGGGGGGGGAGGGTTGTTGGGTGATGTAGGGACAGTGGGGGGAGGATTGTGGGGGTGACATAGGGACAGTGGGGGAGGATTGTGGGGTGACATAGGGACAGTGGGGGAGGATTGTGGGGTGATGTAGGGACAGTGGGGGGAGGGTTGTGGGGTGACATAGGGACAGTGGGGGAAGGTTGTGGGGGTGATGAAGGAACAGTAGGGGAGGGTTGTGGGGTCACATAGGGACAGTGGGTGAGGGTTTGGGGCGACTAGGGACAGTGTGGGATGGGGTACGGGGTGACTTAGGGACAGTGGGGGAGATTGTGGGTGCTTTGGTGGTGGCAGGAGGTAGTAATTATATGTATAGATACCATACATTTTCTTTGTTTTGGTATCTGTCTTTATGTTTTAATTTGTTTCTTCATTGGGGAATGATTTACCGTACCATTAAGGGTGATTTTGTGAGTGCCGGTTCCCTCACCACAGCTATAGCAGATTCTGCTCTGTGCTTCCCTCTACCAAGGTCCCGAGGCCCCTTCCTTTCCAGTCAACACCCACCCCGTCATGTGTCTTAGCTCTCCAGGTCTGTTGCCTTTGCCCTTTTTTGCTACTTTATTAAGATGCTGGTACAAATTTTAATACCACTGCAACTACCTAAACTATAACCAAGATAAATACACTTTTAGCTAATCACTGCAGGGGCTGTGGAAGACCCTAGCAGTGGGCCACGCCCACAAGATTAGATATGAAAGTCCAAACTTGAAATGATTTCTTCTTTCAATAAAGAGAAAGCAGGTGCTGCTCTTTGACTATTTCTACCTGAAGTCATCAGCAGAAATGTGTGTGGAATTTTGCTATTTGTGTTGCCATTCCTGGGCTGGTGGGACAGGGCCTACACCGGGCAAGGCTTCTTTCAGGTGTGCTTCCCCAGCGTCAGGCCCATCTGAAAACTTGTTCAAAGACAAATTCTCCGTCCCCACCCCAGACCTGTTGACTCAGAAACCCAGGTCCGGGACCCAGCACTCTGGCGCTGAAGACATTCTCCCACCCTGTGGTCCTGATGTGGGCTAGCACCTCTGACCACAAAGCATCCTTAGAACCTGGGGGCTGAGATACCCCCATCTCCAGTCTACCTCCAACTTCCTGTATGACGGAGACTGACCCTGCTGACATGCTTGAGACTTTCGGGGCTTCCGCCTACTGCTCCAGCTCAGTCTTTCCCCAGGAATAGCTCCATCTTGGACAATATTACTCGTCCCGGGCCAGATGGATTCTCTCCTAGCATAAACTATCTCAGCAGAAAGATCAGACAAACACTGTATGTGTATGGTAAGGACAATGGCAGAAATTGTTCCCTAAAAGACCATTCCTTTTAGATAGAGCAAAAAGACCATTCCTCTATCGATGCTTCTGTTCTGAAAAATTGGGTGAAAAAAAAAGGCCATATTCAGAGAGAGATATTCTTGGTTTTTGAGGTTTTTGGGTTTTTGTTTTTTTTCCTTTTGGCTTTGGGCCCACACCCAGTGGTGCTCAGAGCTTACTCCTGGCTCTGCTCAGGGCTTGAGGGACCACACACAGTACTGAGGAATTGAGCGAGGATCAGAGGAGTGCATGGCAAGAGTCTTACCTGAGGTACTATCCATCCGGTCCCCTGAGAGATAAATTATTATAGACTGTCATATATAACTCAGTCTTGAAAGTAGGCATGCTCTTTGTTTTGGGCCAATTTACCTGTTAGCATAATCTTTTCTTCCCTCTAACTTAAAACAGGAACTATAAAGTTTTCCCTTTGCCCTTTAAAGTATTTATGTTTTCCCAATCCACTCCCAATTTGGAGTTCCTTTACTTGTCAATAGCAGCAAGGGATTGCTCTGAAACTTGTTCAGAGGAATTGAAAAGGTGTGAGTAGTCCTGGTTGTCAAAAGTAAAGGAAGTAATTCTAAATCTGCTCACGCCTGATTGTTTTAACAAATCTTCACGCAGAAAAGGAGAGAAAATGATATTATTATAGATGATAAATTATCTTTTTACTTATTAGACAATTTAACTTATGAAAAATTATCTTATTTTAGATGGTAGACAGGAAGAAGTCTATCATCTCCTTTCCAAAATACCGTGGAATGCAATCTAGTGTATTGTCGTGGCGTTTGTCAGTGGTTCATTATGAAGCACTTTTTACACTGCTCGAAAGAACCTTCAAATGACTAGAATACTTTCTGGTGCCAGGAAGTCAGAGTACACACAGCTGAATCTGTGCCCCACACATGTGACAAGCACTCATTCCATATCAGGTACCCTCTTCAGTGCCGAATAGCACAATTGTTTCAGTGTGACTCATCTCAAGGTGAAATCATGCACATCTTCAACACATTCTCTATCTCTAGGGTACACACAGTTTCTTTTCAGGCTTGCACAATGTCCCGAGGACAGGCACAGGGGTCAGCGGGAACAAAGAAACCTCCACACGCTGATGTGCAAGAGTTCTGAGGAACAGGAGGAAGAAGCCACCAGCTCCAGTGAGAGGGTCAGAGCAAGCATTCCGGAGAACACGGCGGTGGAGAGACTCCCCAAGAAAGGACATCAAAACAGAAAGGCCATGGCTAGTAAACAGGAGTCTGGGTGCCAAACACGAAAACCCCAAAGAACAGGCCAGAGACAAGGTAGGCCTCCCTTGCATGCAACTGACCTGGGTTTGGTCCCAACACAGTTTTTGGTTCCCTAAGCACAGAGCCAGGAGTTATCCCTAAACACAGAACCAAATGCAAGCCCTGCGTAACACCAGGGTGGCCAAGACCAAAACCAAAAAGAACTAACTCCCTCACAGAACAGGCCAAGCCCAGCTCTCCCGGGCAGCAGCCTGAGCCTTGCCAGGAGCCTGGACTTCCTGCAGCAGGTCCAGGGCATTCGCAAGGGATGCAAACAAACAGCTACGGGGCAGCTCCCCTGAAGTTCAAGGCAAGCATTTGAGACACGAATAAAGGAGCATCAGACCAGTTGATGGGTTGCAATGTTCCTCCTTCCTTGCTCTGACCCCTGACTCTGTCCTTCCCCAGAAATAGGTAATAGGTTGAAACCAAGGCAGAAGAACGAGGGCCCAGATAAAGCAACAGATGAGAGAGACGGAAATTAGATTCCTATTGTGGCACTCGGGCATCAGCTACCCGCAGAGACAAGGGAGAGGCTCCCTTTTCACCCTCTGGGATGTTGGAAACATCTTTCCCAGGAAGGTGATGTCTATGGCATTTAAGAATAATTTCTGTTGGGGCCAGAGTGATAGTCCAGCGGGTAGAGCATTTGCCTTGCACGCGGCTGGCTCCATGCCGGCCCGGGTTCGATCCCGGCATCCCATATGGTCCCCCGAGCACCGCCAGGAGTGATTTCTGAGTGCAGAACCAGGAGAAACCCCTGAGCATTGCCAGGTGTGACCCAAAAAAAGAAAAAAAAAGAATAATTTCTGGGGCCAGAGCATTATAGTACATGGTTGGGCACTTGCCTTGTATCAGCTGAACCAGGTTTAATCCCTGGTACCCCATATGGTCCCCTGAGCCCGCCAGGAGTGATCCCCTGAACACAGAACCAAGAGTAAGCCCTGAACACCTTCAGGTGTAGCCCCAAAACCAATAATAATAATAGTAATAATAGTAATGATAATAAATTCCACATGCTTGGCCCTCACTGTCCACCTCTAAGCACATGAGAAATCCTTTCCCCGGCTCTCCTCGCCTTTGGTGCTCACGTAGATTAATGGAGGCCTCCCTCTCCAATTATCCACTCTACAATACTTCCCAGCCCAGGAAACCAGTGCCTTCTCCTCAGCGTACCAGGTAGGCACCCCAGCCAAAACGTCTCCCTCAGTGTTCAGTTGTCAAGAAAATACATTAGTGCTTCTAAATCAAGAACAAAAATAAAATCACTCAAAAATAAAGTTTAACATTTCATATTTTTGGCACTCAAAATATTCTTCTATTTGTGCTATCCTAGCTTGAGCAGATGACTTGCAAAGCAAAGTAGCCATAAATCAGGCTACTCTCACACCCTCCTCACAGACATTTGTCAGGAGAAGTAATTAGTATACTGGCTAAGAGAACACTAATAAAGCAGTGTATTTCATCTCATTTGGTCCTAATTCAACAACTGCTAAGAGTTCCAAAGCAAAAGACAAAGAAATCTCGGGTGATCAGTATCCCAGACGCAGCCCCACGGAGGAAGCTTACTTCTCCACACTGGCAAACCTCCTGGACCTGATCTTATTCTTTAACCTATTGATTCTCTTCCATCACTAGCAGGCTGGTTGCTACAAGGGACAGGCTTCCAAATTGGCGTGAAGGAGGCATGTGGGTTAGAAACAATATTGTCATTGGCCTAGTTTTGGCAGGATGGGTGGGAAACGCAGACAACTGTTGTGTTTTGGAGTTGTGGGCTAATAGTGGCCTCTGTTTTCCATTTTTGCTCCCATCAAGCAGAATTACCAGATGGCCAAGAAGCCACTAGAATAGAAGTAATGTTCCAATAGGGTGGAGAAAGACCAATCTCACAACCACCGTAAGGTCTATCGACTAGCTGGAAACAGCTATGTATTTAAGATGAAGCAAAGAAGAAAAATGCATACAAGAACACTTGAACCCTCATCTTTGCACCAATGTGCCTGGTCTTTGGAGAACAACAAGTTCATTGTGAATTTCAGCAGCTTTAAAATCTCTCTTGTTAGGGGCTGAGGTGATGACTCAAAGGCCCGGGGACAATCTTGCACATGGGGTCCCCGGCAGCACTTGGCTCCCCACGAGTACCACCAGGAGCAACCCCAAGTACTGAGTAGCTCCTGAGCCCCCAGCATACCACCTACAACATAAATAATCAAGTAAAATTTCCCTTCTCTCCTCTCAAATAGCAAACCTTGCCACCTGGTGAACAAGGCATCTGAAAGATCCATAAGACTTTCCTCAGCCACCCCCAGAAATCTAAGTCAAAGAGTCTAGGAGGAAGCAGAGAAACCGTAATTTTTTAAATCTTTCCAGAGAGCCACATAGGGCACCTATGGAGAAGAATTTGGAGTGTAGTTCTGGGAAGAAATTTCAAATAAGGATGCTGGACAAAATGGCAGAGCTGGTTTGTTTATATCACCTTGTGCCCTGAATCCAAGCCAGGAGCATGATACCTGGAGTGTGTGTATGCGGGGGAGAGGGTAGGGGGGTTGGGGGCATTGAGTCCCAGTTTGGAAACAAATGGGCCTCTGGCATAAGAGTCAAGGAACTGTCTGAAGTTAAAAACAAACAAGAACCCCCAGCCCTGAGAGTATGGACGTGTCCAACACACGTGTACACCCCACAAGGGTCCAGTGTCAAACCCTGACTTCTGCCCCCTCAACCTTGGCTCACTACAGGGAGCTCGTTCTTTCCCTGGTCCTAAGGAAAGCTCTGGAAAGACGGAACTGCTCGACCAGGCATTCTCACTTGAGCACAAGGATTTGTCTGAAAAGGGTCTCACTTGATTTCCAAAGAAGAAGGTAGAATATAAATTTGGAGCTGCAATTCCTGCTTGATCAGGCATTTTCATTCAGACTTATTCAGGAGCTTTTGGGCTTCTTCCTTTTGACCATCTCAAGGACAGGCAGGGAGGGCTGGGAGAAAAAGGGAGGCACAGAGGGAAAGGCTTCACAGGCCTGCCTGCCTTACCACCCACCTGAATGAATGAATGAATGAATGAATGAATGAATGAATGACGGACAGACGGACTGAGTTCCCTCTGGCTGGCAGCACTCTGTCAGCTCTTGAGGGCCCTGAGGCTAGAGCAAGCGCACTTCACCTGCAGAAATGGAAAATTTGCCTCAAGGCCCACAGTTCCCTCAGCTCCAGGCTTTTCTAAGGGATTCTCTTCCTTCCCTGCCCTTGAGACTAGAGGAACTAAGGCATTCTGGAGCCCTTTCCTTTCTGACACTCAAGAATCCTGAAAACGTTCCTGTTTTCTGGCCAGCACAAGAGCTGAAAGCTCTTGCTTTCTGGGACTTCGAACCTCTGTCAGACACCAGTTACCTGGGTCGCCAAACGTGGGGAGACATACCAGCATCGCTAACATACAGCTCTGACGCCCCTGGAGAGGGAGTCACAGACTGGAGATGATTATCCTCAACTCTATTTCTCGTGAGGGAGGAGGGAGAACGCAGAACCTCTCAGGAGATGGACTCGGGTGACACTAAGAACGTGGTGGAGGGATTCGGCTCTTTGAGGTGGTAAAGCTATAGCTATCGTACATCGATACCATAAACATGAGCACTGTCACAGCCATGTCACCGAAAGTGTAATCAAATTTATTTTGGTTTGGGGGTTATTTTTTTCTGGCTTTTTGATTCACACCTGGTGATGCTCAGGGGTTACTCCTGGCTCTGCACTCAGAAATTACTCCTGGCTATGCTGTGGGGACCATATGGGATGCCGGGACTAAACCTGGGTCTGCCATGTGCAAGGCAAACACCTTCCCGCTGTACTATGGCTCCGCCACAAATGAAGTTTTAATGTAAAAGCAAAGTAGTCATCTTGTATCTCCAGCGAACATATCTGTCTCATAGATGGGAGGCAGGTGCTGTGAAAATCAGATCTTAGCTCCTGTCTCCTCACTGCTCAGAAGATCTGACATTGCTTCTCCACACCCACCAACCCTCCACCATCCCCAATACACACTTGGCCTGCAATGCCTGTCTTGTCCTGTCTTACCTTATAAGAGGCAGAGATTTTAAGAGTTCTGTTTTGCAACTGGGTATCTGAACTCCTGATCCTTTGCTGGCCAGTCGGAGAAGGGCCAGGCATTTTCAGCGGGGTATCTACACGGGCCCTGCTCTCAGCTGGCTCTTCAGCATGTGAAGTCTGGCCCGACCGGCGGGTCCCATTTTGCCAAGGAGCAATTACTTCTGGAATAATTACATCAGAAATCATGTTGCCTCTCTGAATCAAAAGCAGTTCTCTTCACAAGATAAAATTCAACCAGAACAGACACAGAAGAATAAATAAACAATCCGTGTTTCGTCAACCCACATGAACTTTCAGAGCAGATAAAGATTCCAAGAGTATTATATTGTAACACAAAAAGGGACAGAGAGAGAGAGAGAGAGAGAGAGAGAATATCTTAAATGATCAACTGGAAAAAAAATTCATTTAAAAAATAGACAGAATAGGTTGCCCGGACCCTTAACTTTACATAAAACAATAGCAATCATCTAAGCAGCCCTATTCAGCTTTTATTGCTTTCAAGCACTCTCGCCACCACATATGAAAGGTGGAGTGAGGGGCTGAAGAGATAGCACAGTGGATAGGGCGTTTGCCTCACATGAACCAAACCAGGTTCTATCCCCAGTTCCCCTAAGCACTGCCAGAAGTAATTCCAGACTGCAGAGCCAGAATTAACACCTGAGCATTGCCAGGGTGTGCCCCCAAAAAAAAAAAAAAAATGATAGGTAGTGAGAGACAAGGTTTCATTCTCCCTCTCTCCACCATGTAGCCCAGTTCCTCTCATCTTGGGCTTGGCTACTTCACCGGCTCTTGTTCATACATTCACCACAAGGAAAGGAAGAAAGCATGTTTGTGCCATGGGAATTGTCCCTTGAGACGGCCAATGACTTAAGGAGCTTGGAGAGGCCTAAGGATCAGCTCTATCCATCTGGAGCCTGAAGCTAAGGGCAGCATGGAATCTGACACAGATGCGCCCCAGCAGACCCCAAACCCCATGAGAGAGGAACGCTCAGGCCGTGGCAAGCCACTCAGATTGGCAGGAGCACTATCTTGGCAAAGCGAACTAGGATAGTGCTTTAGACAGAGACAGAGTTTCTGCTGACTGCTCCGAGTACAGACAGAGGAAAAGAATCCTATACCGAAGTTTCCCCCATGTTACTTACCTGCCTGCTCAGGTAATCTTAACTCTAACTGGTCACAACTAGAAGGAAGGATTTTATTTGGAATTGTTCTATAAAGAACTCAAAGGAATTCTGAATTCATGAACGAACTGAAATTTCTGTCCCCTTCCTTCCCACCACCCCAATTTTTTTGTGCTTGCTCTGTGTGAGATGTAACAACAGCCAAATGAACATCTACAGCTCAACTCAAGCAACGCCAACTTGGAAGAAACAAAAACATGCAATTGCAAAGATTTTTCATGCAAGTGGGTCAACAAGTCCCAGGAGTCGAACACATGAATCCTTGGCATTGATTAACGAATGTTTCTTAAGCACTGTGCAATAGAAGGCTGAGGGCAAAGGATGCAACGGGAGGCAGAGGCTATAAGTAAAGCTGGAGGGACATATCTTCTCTTGAGAAGTTTTATTCTCAGAAACTGTCAGAGAACTCAAAAGTTCAAATTCATTGTTTCCAACATCCCCCAAATATTCATAACTGCATAGAACGTCAAAATTTGCTTCAAAAGTAAATCTCAAATTTGCTAACAAACTAAAATAAATACTTCCTACCAGATAAATCTCAGAGCAAACATCAACACAACAGTGAAATCTTGAGAGCATAAACTTTAAATTAGAATTAAAGCAAAAAAATGGCTGATTACGAGGCTGGGGCCAAAAAATACAGTGGAGAGAGCGTTTGTTTTGCACACAGTCAACTCAGGTTTGATCCCAGACATCCCTACGGTCCTTCAAGCACCGCTAGGAATAATTCCTGAGTGCAGAGTCAGGAGCAACCCCCTGAGCATTGCCAGGTGTGACTCAAAAAAGTAAAAAAAGAAGTCTGATCACACCATATTCACATTATATGGGCAATTTGAACCAGTAAAATAGGAGAGAATAAAGAAGTTGGACGTAGGCAAAATAGGAAAGAAAAAGCCCCCATTATTTATAGACCAAGCTTGGATAGGTAGAAAGTTCTTAACACACACAGACAGACAGACACACACACACACACACACATAATACAAAGTGCTAGAATGGTTAAAAGATTTTGACAAGGTATCTTGATACATTTTAAGTCAATATTTAAAAAGGTAATTGCACTTTGATATATTTAATCAACTGATATTACGTCAATATTGAAAAGACAATTGAGGTTCGGAGTGATAACACAGAGGATAAAGTGTTTGCCTTGCACATGGCTGACCCAGGGTCGATCCCCGGCACTGCATACTGCCCCCAGCACTGCTGGCTCCTGAAAAAGCATCACATCACAGGACCCAGCATCAAACTAGCATTTCAGAGTAGCCCACAGACCTGTGAGCGCCTCCCAAGAAAATTAACAACACAAATGTAAATAAAGTGACCAAATCTTTGCCAGGCGTCTAAGTAGAAAGATGCTGTAGAGTATGGGGAGACATAGGAGCACACAAACGAGCCGGACCCTACTTGTGCATTATATGGACATGGACGTAGTGTTGGGGCCAGTCCATTATTCCCGTGTATCCCTTTAAGTAAATTCTGGTCCCTGTGGAGGCAGGGTAGTGAGCGCATTATGGTCTGACGGTCTGGTCTGGTGATGCAGAAACTGCTGGCCCGTGGTCTTGACCAGTTATTAGGGCTGGTGGGTCAGGCCATGTGGCACCCTGGAGCAAACTTCAGACCTCACGCACACAAGGGCTGCACTCCAGCCCTTCGAAATATCCCCCAATCCCTCCCTTTGATCCCCTCTCCCCACCTTTGCTTTTGGGGAACTTTTATAATAAAACACCGAAGAGAATCATAGAAAAAGGTTAAGGGCTAAGAATAACCCAGCTACTTCAGAAAAGGAAAAGCCAGGTGCTTCGCGATGTAGGATAAAGCTGAAATGAAAGTTATAATTAGCTGAGGATGGGAAGAGAGAAACAAATAAATTGAATAAAAGAAGGAACAGGCATTTATAAAAACCTGACTGATGGTAGATCTGGCGTTCTAGATCATTCAGGAAAGGAGAGCCCTCAATAAGTGAAGCTAGAAATCTTGGTTCTTCAAGAAGAAATAAGAATAGAAATGTGAAGGGCTAAGTTGGATGAACAAATCAGACAAGTCTTTGAAAATATTTTTAAGGTGCCCAAAACAACACAGCCCACAACAAGAAGACCAGTCAATTTTGCTACATTCAAATAAAAAAAAAAACTGTTGTGAAAGATGTTTTAAAGAGTAAAAGATAGGGGCCGGAGCGATAGCCCAGAGGGTGGGGGCATTTGCCTTGCACGCGGCCGGCCTCTGCTGGCCTGGGTTTGATCCCCGGCATCCCATATGGTCTCCCGAGCCCCGCCAGGAGTGATTCCTGAGTGCAGAGCCAGGAGTAACCCCTGAGCATTGCTGGGTGTGACCCAAAAAGCAAAAAAAAAAAAAAACGAGTAAAAGATAATACCACAATGTAGAAAGTCATTTTCAACTCATATGACTAAGGAAAGATTAAAATCCATAAGCAACTTTCATGAACCTTTACAGAAAAGAGGAACTACGCCCTCCCCGTTACTCCCAATGGACAAGACATGACAGGCTGCTCTCAAGGATGAGACTACAGATACATAAAAACATATTCAAATCACCAGTTGCAGCAGCACAGATTAAAACCACAATGAAATTCCGTTTCATACAGACTAAATGGGGGAACCAACTTACAGTCCAGAGAGCACGCGTGGTCGGCCAGAATAAAGAACAGCAGACAGGCGTGAACGTGATTAGAAATGAGTTCAGCCACTTTAGGGAAGAACATGGCAGTCTCGCCCTCGAGGCATCCTGCAGAGAATCTGACCATCAGTAAAGTCCCATTCTTTGGTGCACAGACTAAAAAAGCGCTTGCTCATGACATGATATGGACTTCACGGTGGCATTGTTGGCGATCACTGTATCACTGTCTTCCCCGTTCATCATCGATTTGCTCCGAGCAGGCACCAGTAACATCTCCATATGTCCTGTCTCATGCTAGTAGAGCCCAAGGCATCTGCTTGCTCCAGGAACATAAAGAGCCTCAATCCATTCCCGGAATGAGGTCTATAATTGTTACTGGTACTTGGCATATATATCAAATACAACACGGGTAGCTTGCCAGGTTCTGCCGTGCAGGTAACATACTCTTGTAGGCATCTCTAAGTCCAGCATTTATTGATGAAACCGCGGGCGCTGATAGGCTGGTCTGCTGGGTGGAGGTCTGACGAGAGAGAAGTCCGGATGTGGAAAATGGAGGCCCCTCATGGAGTGGGAGTTGGCGATAGTAAATGTTTTTAAGCCACTCAAGTGTCAATGACACCAATGGCGAGATGGACTCACGCCATAAGTGCATCGCTGAACACTACGCAACTGTGAAACTGCATGAGGCATCAAGACCCACTTCATAGAAACAATTCTGAGGCAAAACTAAAGCATATAGATGGGCGAGACAATTGTGTTGCCTGCAACTGGCCGGTTTGATCCTGACACTGTGCATGTGACTCTTTGAGCACAAACCCAGAAGCCTGAGCAACGCTAGATGTGGCCCTCAAAACAGGCAAATGTTAAAAAAGAAAAACCATGAAGCTCACCACAGAAAAACGTGCAACAAAACCATTTGGGGAAAAATATATTCATCACAGATAAGTTTAAATGACATCACTTGAATCACTTGTATCATTTGTCTTCCCGTTGTTCATTGATTTGCTCTAGCAGGCGCCAGTAATGACTCCATTCATTGGGAATGGAGGTCTATTATTGTTACTGTTTCTGGCATATCTAATATATCATGGGGAGCTTGCCATGCTCTGCCGTGGCACTGGATTCATCCTAGGGGGGCCTAGTCATTTTAAATGACATATTCCTATATATTTCTTAGAGATACAAAGAGACTAAGAGATTAAGATAAGCAAAAGAGACTAAGGTAAGATAAAGAGACTAAGATAAGCAAAGGAGACTAAGGTAAGCAAATGCTTATTCGCATCAAATTTATGGAGGGGTTTTCTTCCTGGGAAGATAGCTTAAACCCTCCTAAAAATCCACTAGGAACGTGGTGGAAATGTTCACTCTGAACACAAATCGAATGCTAAAAGTAGGTAAAGGTACTTATAGGTACTGTAAGTTACAGTACTTATAGGTACTGTAAGGTTACCATGGATGTACACCTATAGCGCAAACCATAATGACCAAACATAAAGAGAGAGAAGAAAAATGCCGCCATGATCTTCCAATATACTCAAAGCCATCTACCAAAAACCCACAGCGTGTATTATTCTCAATGGAGAAAAACTGAAAGCCTTCCCCAAGATCGGGGACAAGACAGGTTGATCATCTCACCATTTCTATTGAATATAGTACAGGAAGTACTTGTCATAGCAATCAGAGAAGAAAAGGACATTAAGGGGCATCCAGATAGGCAAGGAAGAAGTCAAGCTATCACTATTTGCAGATGACCTAAAGAACCCTAAACTCTCTACCAAAAAAGCTCCTAGAAACAATAGATACCTATAGTAGAGTGGCAGGGTACAAAATCAATACCCAGCTGCCCCAGGGAAGAGCGGAAACTCCATCAACGGGAACCAAGGCAAAGTGCCTTGGTTCCAGCCCGACCGACCCCAACCCGTGCGCCCTGAGTTCCCGGAAACGCCTCCACTCCCCACAGGTGTGTGTGTAATTCTTGCGTCTCCGCGGACCCCAAGCTGCCCCAGGGAAGAGCGGAAACTCCATCAACGGGAACCAAGGCAAAGTGCCTTGGTTCCAGCCCGGCTCGACCCGTGCGCCCCTGAGCTTCTGGGAACATCCCAAAACTCAAAACCGCGAAGACGCTAGCTCGTCTGCGCGACCCTCTCACTACCTACCTTGCATGAGGTACCAGTGAACCTTGGTTCCTACATCCTCCGCTACCCACCCAAACTCTTCAAACAGACCAGACACCTACTAACTGTACTATCTAGTCACCCAAGAACTCACAGTTGCAACCTACAATAGTCATAATGGTAAAGCAACGCAAAATTCCATCAAGCTCTGAGGTGAAGTCACTGGTCCAGATGAGTCAAGCAATACCAATGAGTTGCATAACCTATCTGAAAAAAAATTTCGGAAAGAACTGTTAAGGATTCAAAAGGAATTCAAAGAAGCAATGGAATGCAAAATCAATAAAATACAAGAGGACATGATAGCAGAAGTGAGGAAAATGCAAAGGGAAATGACAGGTATTAAAAATGAGGTAAATGAAATAAAAAACACAGTGGAAGGCCATCATAGCAGAATAATAGCTACTGAAGAAAGAATTAGTGATCTCGAAGATGAGTTCCAAAGATTCTGTACACAACACCAGAAGATAGAAAAAAAAGGCTCACAATTACCGAACAGACAACAAGAGATAATCGGGATGAAGCCAGAAGAAACAACATACGGATCATTGGGGTCCCAGAAGGGCAAGAAGAAAACCCTGATGAAGAAGAAACTGTCAAAGCCATAATTGCTGAAAAGTTCCCGAACTAAAGAATGCTTGCCTCAAGATCCAAGAGGCCCGCAGAATACCAGCTAAAAGAAACCCCAACAAGAATACTCCAAGACACATCTTAATAAAAATGACAAAAACTATAGATAGGAATAGAATACTGAAAGCAGCAAGATCAAAGAAGGAAATCACATACAAAGGAACATCTCTAAGATTTACAGCAGACTTCTCTGATGAAACACTCCGAGCCCGAAAACAATGGTGGGATATTGCGAAAAGGCTCAATGAACTGCAGGCTTCACCGAGAATTCTTTATCCGGCCAGGCTCACATTCAGATATGAAGGAAAGATACACAACTTCATGGATAAGCAACAACTCAGGAACTTCATGGACTCAAAACCAACTTTAAAAGAAGGACTGAAGGGTCTACTCTAATGCGACCAAACCCATAAGCACAACAAACACAAAAAAGAAAGATGGCACAAAATCCAATGACAATAATCTCTCTCAATGTCAATGGACTAAATGCACCAATTAAGAGACACAGAGTGACAAAATGGATTAAAAAATTGAACCCAACATTCTGCTGTCTACAAGAAATGCATCTGAATAAGCAGAACAAACACAGACTCAGAGTCAAAGGTTGGAAGACCATTCTCCATGCAAACAACTCCTCCAAAAAGGCTGGTGTGGCCATATTAGTATCAGATAATATAGACTTCAGGCTGAAAAAAGGTTAGAAGGGACAACGAAGGCCACTTCTTATTAATTAAGGGGTATGTACACCAGGAAGAAATTACACTACTAAACATATATGCACCCAATGAGGGGTCAGCAAAATACATAAAACAACTGCTAAGAGACCTCAAAGAAGACATTGACAGTAGCACAATAATAGTTGGAGACTTCAACACTGCTCTATCAACGATGGATAGATCAACAAGACTGAAACTCACCAAGGAAATATTGGACCTGAAGGAAGAAATGGAAGAAAGAGAGCTAGTGGATATATACAGGGGCTTTTCATGCCAAAAAAAGCTGAATACACATTTTTCTCTAGTGCACATGGAACATTCTCCAAGATAGACCACATGCTGAGCCACAAAGCATACCTCAATAAAATTAAAAAAGATAGAAATTGTGTCAACTATCTTTTCAGACCATGATGCACTGAAAATGGAAGTTAACCGTACGCAAAAAACAGGGAGTCAAACCAAACACCTGGAAACTGAACAGCTCACTGCTGAACAACAAATGGGTCATAGAAGAAATCAAACAGGAAATCCAAAGATTTCTGGAAATAAATGAAAATGAAGATACCAATTATAAGAACTTGTGGGACACGGCAAAAGCCGTGTTAAGAGGGAAGTTTATAGCCCTGCAAGCATTCATCAGGAAACAAGAAAGGGCCCACATAAATAACCTGACTACACAGCTGAAGACATTAGAAAAAAGACCAACAAAAGGAGCCCAACCCAGGCAGAAAAAAAGGAAATAATAAAACTTAGAGAGGAAATCAATGAGTTGGAAACCAAAAAAACAATCCAAAAGATTAATGAAACCAAGAGCTGGTTTTTTGAAAAAATAAACAAGATTGACAAACCATTGGCAAGACTTGTAAGGACAGGGAAAGAGAAAACACAAATAAACAGAATCAGAAATAAAAAGGGTGACATCACAACAGAAACCACAGAAATCCAAAAGATCATCAGAGATTACTTTGAGAGCCTGTATGCCGTGAAACATGAGAATCTAGAAGAAATGGATCAATTCCTGAAGTCCTATAACCTCCCACGGCTGAAACAAGAAGACCTCCAATACCTGAATAAACCCATCACCATCGAGGAAATAGAAACAGTAATTAAAAGTCTGCCCAAACACAAAAGCCCAGGTCCAGACGGATTCCCTAGTGAACTCTACCAAACCTTGAAGGAGGACCTACTGCCAGTCCTGTACAAGCTCTTCCAGGAAATAGAAGAAACAGAAACACTCCCCAAACAGCTTCTACGAGGCACATATCACCCTGATACCCAAAGCAGGGAGAGACAACACAAAGAAAGAAAACTACAGACCAATATCCCTGATGAACACGGATGCTAAGATCTTCAACAAAATACTAGCAAACAGAATCCAAAGACTCATCAAGAAGATTATACATCATGGCCAAGTTGGATTCATCCCGGGAATGCAAGGATGGTTCAACATTCGCAAGCCAATCAACATAATACATCATATCAATAAAAAAAAAAAATAAAAACCATATGATCCTTTCAATAGACGCAGAAAAAGCATTTGACAAGATCCAGCACCCGTTCATGATTAAAACGGCTCCAGAAAATGGGAATTGAAGGGACTTTCCTCAAGATAGTTACAGCCATCTACCAAAAGCCCACAGCAAGCATCATTCTAAATGGGGAAAAGTTGAAAGCCTTCCCCCTGAGATCAGGGACAAGACAAGGTTGCCCACTCTCACCTCTTTTATTCAATATAGTACTGGAAGTACTTGCCATAGCAATCAGAGAAGAAAAGGACATCAAGGGCATCCAGATAGGCAAGGAAGAAGTCAAGCTATCATTATTTGCAGATGACATGATATTATACCTAGAGAACCCTAAACTCTCTACCAAAAAACTCCTAGAAACAATAGACGCATATAGTAGAGTGGCAGGATACAAAATCAACACCCAAAAGTCAGTGGCTTTCCTATATACAAATAACGAAACAGAAGAAAGGGATATTAAGGAAACTATTCCATTCACAATTGTGCCACAGAAAATCAAATACCTAGGAATCAACTTACCCAAGTATGTAAAGGACCTGTACAAAGAAAACTACAAGACACTGCTCCAAGAGATAAAAGAGGACACAAGGAAATGGAAACACATTCCCTGTTCATGGATGGGGAGAATCAACATTGTCAAAATGGTAATACTCCCTAGAGCTCTGTACAGATTCAATGCAGTCCCTATAAGGATACCCATGACATTCTTCAAAAGAAATTGACCAAACGCTCCTGAAATTTGTATGGAACAATAAACCCCCAAGGATAGCTAAAGCAATCCTCGGGAAAAAGAAGATGGGAGGCATCACCTTTCCCAACTTCAAACTGTACTACAAGGCAGTAGTAATTAAAACAGCATGGTATTAGAATAAAAACAGACCTGTGGACCTATGGAATAGAATTGAGTATCCTGACACCCAACCTCAAACACATGATCATTTAATCTTTGATAAAGGTGCAATGAGTCTAAAATGGAGTAAGGAAAGCCTCTTCAACAAGTGGTGTTGGGAAAACTGGGCAGCAACATGTAAAAAATGAATTTGGACCTGTGTCTAACACCATGCACAAAAATCAGATCAAAATGGACTAAAGATCTCAATATCAGACTTGAATCCATAAAGTACATTGAAGAAAATATAGGAAAAACCCTCCACGACATTGAAGCTAAAGGCATCTTCAAAGGTGAAACATCACTAACAAAGCAACTAGAAGAAAAGATAAACATATGGGACTACATGAAACTGAAAAGCTTCTGCACCTCAAAAGAAACAGTGACTAAGATACAAAAGCAGTCCACAGAATGGGAAAGAATATTCACCCAATACCCATCTGATAAGGGGTTAATATCCAGGATATATCAGGCACTGGTAGAACTTTACAAGAAGAAAACAAACAACCCCATCAAAAAATGGGGACAAGAAATGAACAGAAACTTCAGCAAGGAAGAAATTCGAATGGCCAAAAAACTTATGAAAAAATGCTCATCATCACTAATCATCAGAGAGATGCAAATCAAAACAACAATGAGATACCACTTTACACCACAGAGACTGGCACATATTCAAAAGAGCAAGAACAACAAGTGCTGGCGTGGATGTGGGGAAAAAGGGGACACTCATCCATTGTTGGTGGGAATGCCGGCTGGTACAGCCTTTCTGGAAAACAATATGGACCTTCCTCCAAAGACTAGAAATTGAACTCCCATTTGACCCAGCCATACCACTCCTGGGAATCTACTCTGGGAAACCAAAAAAACGCAGCGGAAACACCATCCCTACTTTTATGTTCATAGCAGCATTATTCACAATAGCCAGAATCTGGAAGCAACCAGAGTGCCCGAAAATCGATGACTGGATAAAGAAGCTTTGGTACATCTACACAATGGAATACTATGCAGCTGTTAGGAAAAATGAAGTTATAAAATTTTCCTATAAATGGATGGACATGGAGAAGATTATGTTGAGCGAAATTAGCCAGAAGGAGAGAGACAGATAGAGAATGACTGCATTTATTTGCATGGCATAAATATATATGTACATATTATGATACCAATATCCAAGGTCAAGTGAAACATATATCAGGAGGTCTTGTCAAAGGTGGAGATTATCACAAACGTGTGGGAGTCAGAGTTTAGGTAAGACAGAAAATGGAACAGGGTGCTAATAATAGTCGAGGGTACTAATGCCAACCTAGAACTGAGCATTAAATAGAGGCAAAAGGATACACATGACAACCTTTTAATGTATGTTCTGTAATCCATAGTCTGGAAGGGAAGGAAAAGAGAAAGAGAGAGAAAGGGAAAGAAATAAAGAACCTGCCATGGAGCAGGGCTGGGGAAGGGGAGGGAACCGGGGATGTTGGTGGTGGGAGATGGGCACTGGTGGAGGGACGGGTGCTGAAACACTGTATGACCAAAACCCAAACATAAACTTTTTAATTGTATATCTTTTTATTTGTATATCTCACGGTGGTATAATAAAA